>VZUI01085500.1:0-186296 GCA_013401135.1 Cettia cetti
TTTGTAAAGGACTGTCCCAAGTGAGGGAACCCCGTGCTGGAGCAGGGGAAGAGTGTGAGGAGTCCTGCCCATGAGGATGTGTGATGCACTGACTGCTACCCCCATTCCTGTTCCCTTGTGCTGCTGGGAGGAAGGGTGTGGAGAGGGGGTGTGTGTAGAGAAATTAGGATAAGATTAAACCGGAGAAGAAGGGGAGGGTGGGTGAAGAAGGTGTTTTTGTTTTACTTTTCATTATCCCACTCTAATTTGATTAGCAATAAGTTAAATTAATTATTTGACAAACTGAATCTGTTTTGCCTGTGACAATAATGGCTGAGCAATCGCTCCCCATCTTTATCTTGACCTATTTAAAATATTTTCTTCCCTCTGTCTAGCTGAAGAGGGAATACAGCAGTGATGCAGCAGCTTTGGCTGGGTGCCAGGGGACCACCAAGGTCAACGCACTACAGAAAGTGACATTTTTCCCATATCATTCTTGTGAACGTTTGGTGGAGGAATATGGCAGTGGATATGCTGGGTGAAACTAGTTTCTCTCTGACTACTGTTTAGCTTATTGATTTGTATTTATGCCAACCTCACTGAAGAAAGAAACTACTTTGACTTTTTTCCTTGGCTTGGAAGTTGTTTTCAATCCTGTAATGAAGTTCAAAATCGTGTGGAAAAAGAGCATAGAGACAACTCCATTAGTGTTTAGAAGAAACAAAACTATGGGAGGTTATCAAGGAAAGGAAGGGTTCTCTTTCTATATGATGAATTTGAAGCAGGTGTGACTATGTTTTGGAACATGGAACTTCATTGTATTTTAGACCACTGCTGCCACCGTGTGGAATAGTTTCCTCTAACTCTTCACGAGGTCCTAACCTTGCGCTTGCCTTCAGTCACCTGCTAGTTCATGGAAGGGAAATGGGCTAGATTTTTAAATTGTCCTAATAAAAAAAAAAAAGCTGTTCAGGTAATGTCATTGATGCCTCATGTGCTGCTTGTCTGAGCATCTAAGCAGTCACATGGTACAAAGTGGGTTGGGGAAAATGCCTACTCTGTGCATGACAGAATTTGGAGTAGAAGGAAAATAATGGGGTCCATCAGTAATGACACATGAACCTAAAGAAGAAACATCATCAGTTTTCTTGGTTTAACGTGAGGAATTTGCACATACAAAATAATGTACTTGAGTTAATGTAGCTGTTTTAGTTGTTTGTAGTTTTTCTTCTCTTTGACTATTTACTGTAGGTGACTTTTGTCCTTTGCATCTTCCTTTAGCTTTGTTAAGAGCCCTGTGTCAAACAGATGGCCACTTTATCAGGTCAACAGCTGCTAAAAGCTTCCTTGCTTAAGGTATGTCATAATGGAGGGCAGCATCTGTACAAAGAAGCGTGTGTGGCGCTTTGGAGGAAGGATTTGTTTATCTTCAAGACTGCTTGGTTGGTTAACTGACTGATTATAAATGTGAGGGAGTTCCTTCAGTAGGCCACACTCTTGCTGTTTCACACAGCCTGTGCCACTGTGCTCCCAGAAGGTGATTCACTTGTGGATCAAAGGGGGTATCATCAATGCTGTCAATATACTATAGCTGGCAGTATAGAAATAGAATTTCTATTTTCATGAAACACATTTTAGCTGGCAGCTGGACAATGTTTTTTTTGTGTGTGTGTGAAAGTAGTCTGCAACAATGTCTGAATACATGTTTTCAGGCAGAAGCTTCTCAATAACAGTTTAGGAAAAAGTTGATTTTTCTCTTGACTTTGAAATTGAACATGCCAGTGATACTAAGCAGTGCAGCCATCTGAAACAGTCATTTATCAGCCTGCTCATGAGGATGCGTTACTTGAGCATTTTCTTTATGAGGAGTCTTGGCTTCATAAGGGTATGAAATAATAGTGAGGTGTAGAAGTTCTAGGTCTTTTTGTGTGGCTTTTTTTCACCCTCTGGTGCTCTCTAATTTCAGTTGCTTGAAAAATGATAGTCCCCATATGTACAATTGCACCTCATTTAAATGTATTCCTGAAATGCATTTCTGCACTTGTGTTAGCCACTGAAGTCACTGAGTGCTGGTTTCAACCAAAGCATAGAGAATTTTCTCAGCTGACAAAATTGTAATGTGCTGTTTTGAAACTGCTGTCTTGCAACAAGTTCTTCCTGTAAGTCCCTTTCTTCCCTTATGCTCTTTGTACAAATTTTGTTCTGGAGAAAGGTTTTCAAGACCAAAATCCTCTCTAGGCACAGACCAGATCCAAATACTTGATAATACTTCAGACCATCACTGGAAAAAAGTAGAAGTAGAATGTAATTACATTTCCAGTTCAGATTTTGGATTTTATCATTAAGACATGGAGATAGTGCTGTGTTTTGTCTGTGGATGCCCATGCATCAGGATCTAGCAAGTTAATTGCATGAAACCATTCTTTGTGGATGTGTCTAGCTGACAAATAAGTTTGCTGTCCCTGAGAGTAGCTATAATGTCTTGAAAAACATTTTTTTCTTCTCTCATTGGGTGTAAGATTCAACATGGCATGAAAAGTCAGGAACACTTCATTTTAGAGATGTCAGAATGCTTTTATCTTGGAATACTTTAGCATCACGTAAGATTATATATGCTGATATTTTAATAAAATGTAATACAAAATTAAAAGTCAGAATGAAATACAGCCTAACAGACAAACCTAAGAAGTTAAATTAATATTCCAACACAGACAGAAATCAATATTTCAGAAGATTTTGTTGTTGACAAAATTGTATTTGTCATCTGAAAGTCATTTTGCTGTCTAGTTGAAATCTTCTTTTAACAGGGTGTAGTTGTGAATTGCTAAATTTTGTGTTCAGGAATAAGGATGCATTTCAAGGAAAGCATTGAAAATCCCCTTAGATGATGATGAATCTTCATCAGTAATGTAGTGAATTTTATTTACTATACTGATGTAGAAAAGAATTGCTTTGTGTCCAGCATCAAATTTCTATCTTAAATATTCTTTGGGTCGTGTTGTATTTATCATCAGGACAGATAAGTGTCGTCTTCTTCAGGCTAGAATTTGTGTACAATTGTTTCACATTTGATAGATTTGCTTAGGCTGTGGTCAAACCACAGCAGTGGAAGAAGCAGAGGTTTCCCTGCTTGCAAGACAAAAAACAAGAAGTCACAGAATTACAGCACTAGACTGAGGCCTGTCAGTTACAGTCTTCAGGCAAGCTTGTCTCTGGATTGAAGTCTGTTTTCTAATTTGTTCCTTGTGCATATCTTTAAGGTTTACTTCATGCTGCTTGCTGTAGAAAATGCCCTACTAATGGGAATTTAAGATTCTTTTCTTCTTGATTTAATACCTATAATGCATCAATTCTTTAATGTAGTGAATTAACTGTGTTGTTCTCAAATATCATAAGCAACTTAAATTTCCAATATGTCAGAGTTCAAATTACTTCGTACACCATAAACAGAACAGAATTTAATGAAGGATAGTTACTGTTAGTAATTGATGCAATGGCAAGTTTTAGATAGTAAACAGTTTTTCTGGCTCTTACAATTAATATTGCAAATTCCTTCCATTTATTTGAGAGTGGCTCCTACTTTATTCAGTATAGAAACAACCAATTAAATGTCTTAGAGAATTAAGAAGACCAGATGTGGAAAACAGGTGAGGAATCTTTTGCATTACCTATTCCCCACTCCCCACTTTTTTCATATTTGAGACATTCTTGCCAGTTTTTAAGAGTCCCTGAGGAACCCTGTCAATGTTTAAAACTCCAAGTACCTGTAAAAGGTGTGTGAAGAATGATATAATGTAAAAATAGTACCAGGTTCTGCTAGTGGTTTCTCATAATGTTTTCTGATGAATTAGTCAGAATTTGGCACCTTGGAAAACAGAAAAGCTGTCAAATCAAATTTACTTTTCTATCTAGTGTGGATTGTGGGTTCCTGAGTTTCTCCAGAGTCAATGTGTGCCATGTTTGGAGCTCTGTCTGGGTCACTGGTTTTTTGCTTAAGGGATAACATTTCAAAGTCAGTACAGGGGACTTCCATATCCAACTTCCAATTCCTTTTATTATTTTGGAAATCATCTGCCAACGTTCTTTGAAATTTTCATTTGTTTTCTCTGCTCATTCTCTTCATGGTAACATGCTGTGGTTTCTTCCTTCAGTCTTTGCTCAGGCCTGGTTTCCACTTAAGTCAAGGAGATGACTGAGTAGATGATTGGTTTGGTTCTCTATGTGAGGTGTTTTTTTTCTTAATAACTGTTGCAAAAATAATACTAGTGACACTTGCCAAAACTTTTTTGCTTACCTGCACGTGGGCTGATGGATGTTACTCTACATCACAGAAACCAATGTCAATGTTCCAGTCATTATGGTGTAGCTGATTATTTTGAAACTTTTCAGTTCACTGGATAGTGTAAGACATCTTTCTTTCAACTAGTTTTTGGTTGATTTGGTTGGAACTCCCAATGATGACATGGCTTTTTACCAAAAGTAATGTTTTTTCTGGGTCTCAATTCTGAATCATATCCATTTAGGTGACTGGTTTCATTAGAATCTTCCAATGCAAACAGTAAATTTGGGCTTAATTCAAAAAATCATGTCCTGAAGTTGAATTTATTATAGGACCAGCATTCTGCACAAAGTCAACCCCAATAATGAAAATATTTATGCTTGGCAAGAATACCAAAGTTTATTTGTGTTACCTTGTCCTGTAGATTTAGGTCAGGAACCATCTATTTTACAGCTTTGCACCAGCGTGTATTGTTTAATGAAGGAAAACATCAGCCTCCCAGGAACATTGAGAAATATTGGCTTCTTGCCTTGATAAAGTGAATGATGATCCACTAGTAATGAATATCTTACTGAGCTATCTTGTGTAATGACACACAATTGTCTGCACATCTTAAGTACTACCTTAGATAGAGACTTGCATTAGCATCTGTGAAAGAACAGCAGCTTGTGTTGTTAAATTCTGTAGCAGTCCCTGTTGCAGTGAAATTCGTAGTTTGATTGGGTGTCAGGTTGTCTGACATAATTAGTCCAGGGAATCTGTGCTTAGCACTTGATTGCTGTATCTCATTTCCAGATATTTTGGATAAGAAACAACAATATTTGGCTGCTGAGAAATATTTACATTCATAAACTAGAAAGCCACCTCTTCTTTTCTTGTTTGAAATTTCTGGCTCTGATTCTGTGTCATTCCCATTGCCACAAATAACACTTTATATTCCATTGCTCAACTGTACATGTTTATATCATGCAAGTAAAGACCTGTTTGACTGAAGGTATTTTTGATATTTGAAAGTATTTCATTCCCTCATCAATGTTAGCTGTAATATCACACTACTGAGAAGCTGTAAGATGGATCTAATCATACCAAGCTATAAGACAAGACCCTCTATCTATTCTTATAAATAAATTGCCAGACTAAAGAGGATTATAAAGTCATGGGATGAGCAGGAAAGGTTTTAACTAACTTTTGATTCATGAAATTTTTTCCTCACTACTGATAAAGCCCACCTTATACAAGCTGTCTACTTTCCTACTATTTTTCCATGCTCTCACCTTTTGGTTTTCATTTATCATATTGACAGTACTTCCCAGGAGTAATGAGTTATTTTTCGAGATGTTAAACCTGAATGGCTAAAGAAGTTAAAATTGTTCAAATGCTATTTGAACCAATAGCATTGTCTCTGACACTACTTCTTAATTGTTTAAGAGCTTCCCTCTACAGGAACCCAGGGAATTCTACATGTTTTAAGATAGAGTAGAACTGTGTCAAACTAAGCAATCACTTTCATATTTTTATACCCTGCAGCTCATCATCTGATTCATAACTTTTTGTCTTGTGGTTATAAGTTAAGTTATATTCATAATGTACTGCCCTCAACAGCATTATTGCTGGACAACCTTTTATTTAAAATTAAGGGAGCTTTTTTTTCCCCCCCCTTCCCCATAAGATTTCCTTCTCCTTCAAAGAGAGAAGTTCTTTGTTTGTTATAAATTATACTGCTCAGGAAAATTTTCTCAGGACAGTTCAAGTACCACAAAAATGAATAAAGATTGGTACAGAAATATTGCTTCATCTGGATTCATGTAGGAATATACAATTTGCTAGCAGCAAAAAAATCCTTCTCTCTCATCTGAAAACTCAGTAAAATATTCTTCTTTACTCAATTTCAGTGCCATTAAAATACATCAAAAGCTCTTGGAAAAGTTAGTCTGGTATTCTACTCCAACTGGCAAGCAAAGCAATTGTTTCTCAGTGGCATTCATTGAAGTATTTTTGAATACAAGCTGCAGGGGTGGAGGGGAGGTGGTAACTTGACTGGGTTCGTCACATGCCTCTGCTGAATAGTGCAATATGTTCCTGTTGTGGATCTTTTTCACCTGTGTAAGCCCAGAGGGAACAATGGGAATGTACTGGGGCTTTAACTTAGAGACTGGGCTTGCTCAGTGGAAACTTAATTTCTAATTATTAGTAATTAGGAGGGGTTAGGGTCTTGGAGGAGCAAACTCAGCTTGGGATGAGTTTTCAGAGTTGGTGGCTGGAAGAAAAAATATTTTTTCTTCCTTTATAAATGCATTGTATTTGATCTGAAGCTACTGAAAGACATGAACTACGGAACTTCACATCAGTGTTTTTACAGTAACTCTGCAGAGAAGACCAGCGTGGCGGATCATGAAAGGAAGCAATGTTGCTCATATCCTTCACAGGGCTTTAAAAATACATCCCTGGTTCTAAGGGCTTCTCTGTAGTTTCCTGAAGATAAATATTTTTCAGTTCAAGTAGATTTATGCCTGAACAGCCAATAATACTGAAGGGTGGATTCTAATCTAAGCTTTATTTACTGCAAATCCCGAATAACCCAGGAGTTACTGGATTTTCTCCCTGTATATGAGATGGCCATTGTATCTTTATCTGACTATTAAATCATATATTTATGTTGTGGCCCTTTTGAAGGGGAATTTAATGACTGTTTTCTTTTTACACTCCTTAGTTTTGGGTATTAAGTTGATTAGGATAATCATAACTTGCAGTCTTGAAGTGTCTGGCAGTTTAATTTCTTTCTGTAACTTGTCATCCTCTAAGAGTGGAGGTTTGGGTGGGGATTTAGGTGTGTTTTAAAAAGAATTTTAGTTGCTGTACAGGATGTAGTTACTATTCCCTAGTCTCACGTGAAGCATTCTACTCCCTTTCATTTTCTTCTTCCACTTCTATCACTTAGAACTCTTCTACTGTATGTATATATTTTATGGTTTATCTTTTTGCTGGCTACTTGTGATGAATTCTTATTAAATCTAGGTATTTTTGACTATTCAAGTAGGATGTCTCTTATTTAGTGTTATTTTTATATTTATCTGTAATCTTCAAGAAGAAAATATTTTTGGAAATTCAGTGGAATTAATTTGCTTTACTACATGCTTTGTGTTTGTGAAACTGGCATGTTTATATCAGTCATTTTCCTTTTTTGCTTTTTTTTTCCTCTGGATAAAGATGCAGAGAGCTGGGCAAATGGAAAAGTAAAGAATGTAATTGTGGTCACAGAATAGATATCCTTTTCCTAAGTGAAACTCAATTAAATTGTGTTCTTTTGGTTCTGGAAGTAAGACACACCACTCCCTCCCTCCCCCACTTTGAACCACTGATGACAGAGCTCAGTGTCATCTTCTGGAGAAGTTTTGATTTTGTGATGGACAGCAGTAGACTATAAATGTGAGTGGTTGGCTGCTGTCATTGGCAGCTATTTTTATATATGTATATTACATTTATAGCAGTACAACAATAAGCTTTTAATAGTTACCTTGACTCTCTTTTCTAAATCTATATAATGGATCAAAATTGCTTTGTTAAACGGTCTAATGACCAGATACTAAATCAATCACAACTTTCTTCTGCACCCTGAACCCTCTTATCACTGCCTGTCCTGTCTGAATCCTTTGGGCACCTCCCAGGAAGCTGCCATCATATTTCAGACACGGTGAGAATCACTGGGAAGAAATTCCAAATTCTGAATTCCTTGAATTGATGAATGCAATCTATCATCATGTTTGGCTCTGATGTCAGGAAATTTGGCTTGATGTGGTGTGTATATTTAGCTGTTTTGCTTTTCATCCAATTCTATCTTGGGAAAGAGAGAAAGTCAAGTGACTTTCTTGAGAAAATTCATTTAGAGTCCTGTCAATTTGAAAGCATGTTACTCCACACTTCTCTTTTCTATAATAATTTCCAGGAGTGGTGTTTCTAACAGGTTACAGATAAGGATGACAGCAGTGCTAAGTGTGGCATAATTTGAATATTCAGAATTTCAGAATAATTTTATATGATTATTTAAACAGTGACAGAATAGTTCTGATGTAGCTCATATGGAACATTTGGAGAACTGTCCAAAACCTGATAACCCACTTTGTGAGTTACTGGGATTCTTCACAAGGCTCAGGTTTTCAGTGAAGGCAGGATGGCAGTTCAGTTTATGACCCCTAAAACATAATGTTTGTGCCTTTAGTGTTCTCCACCTGCCTGATGCCAATCCTTCACAACTGGACTCTTCCTGATCTGTTTCTTTAGTGAACTCAGAAATCAATTGAATGCTAATGTAAAAAACAAACCAACCCCCATCACCAGAACCAAAGAAGGAAAAAAAAAAAAGGTGATCCTCAAACTCATCATTGCTGCGGAGCAGAATGTGGTAGGATTTTGCAGCAAGTCTGCTGTATGCTTCTCTAGTTGCACTGAATCATCTGTCTTTGGAGTCCATGTCAGCATGCTGTGAGTCCTGTCATGGAGGATTATGAAAAAGCCCTTCCAGAAAGGATTACATGCATTCCTTAGCCACTGCACAGAGAAGTTAATTAGAGTCGGGGGGGAAGAAGGCAGGAATGAGACAAAGACTGTATTAGCCATCTAATTTGGAAGAAAACTGTTGTGTCAAATCATGATTATTGCAATCATTGCACCCTTGATGAACCTTCAGTAAGAGATGAGTATTCAACAGACTGCATAAATTAGAGTGAAGAAAAAAATTTGCATCAGGTCATCTAATCTGTCCCCTGAGGCCAGTCCCCTGGAGTACAGCTTCTAATGCTTGTCCAATCTGTTTCTAAACACCTCACATGATGAGGCTTACTTCTCCATGGGTAGCTCGCTGGGGAATAATGTAGGAGTGACTGGGCAAAAAATAAAGCACTGTAGCATTCTTATAACAGTGGCTTTGAGTGTCTGTGTTGAGTGTTTGAGCTTGCCTAGTGTAGGCCAGGACAGATTGAGGGAAGTGCTGTATATCCTGCTATGGAGTCTCCTCCTTGCTGTGTGAGTTACAAGAGTTACACCTACCATGGCCTTCCAGCAGCCAGTCAATTCTCACTCTGCCCTCATCCTTTGTGCCTCTGTATTCTAAATAATTTGAATTCATTCTTTTGAATGCTGTGCTGCCATTTAGGAAATATGCATGTTGTGGTTGGAGTGTTGAGTCAGTATGTTGTGTCATGTGAAAACAATATTTTTTTTCTGTGTTTCTAGAAGGGATAGCACCAAGGTAACACTACACAGAAAGGATGGGTTGCTGATATACAGCAGCTGAGTTGAAACATCTTCCCTCTGTTACTACTGGAGCCAAAAGAGAGAGGCTATGAAATGTACAAGTCATTTACACTGTTTTTTGTTAGAGCTGGCATAAATGGCTAAATAATGATGTATCCAGGGGACTTGTTCTGTTACTAGCAAGCAATTTAAAGCACTTTCACCTTTTTAATTCACATTCTTTTGTAAGCACTTCCAGCCAGACCACAGATGCATCTGACCAGAAGACTAGAAATCAGAGCTGTCATTTTGCCTACATGATTGTCAGTTCTTTGCAACAGGGAATATTTTATCAATGGAGGCTTTGGGCAAACAATGCTATTGCGGAGACTGGTGCGATTCCTGGCACTTTTCTGGAGGCTGTTGCACATCAAGATTAAGAAGTGGTGGGAGAGGAGAATGGCAGTCAAAGGTGCCTTGGAAATGTAAAGAAATAGTGGTAGCCTAGCAAAGGCTCAAAGTACAATGGATTAGTCACAAGTTGTCTATTAAATCAGCAAGTTTCCTGGCTCATGCAACCAAATTTTTTTTTTTCATGAATGATGTACTTATACTACTCCATCTCTTGACACCATGAGCTAGTCAGGTCCCATGCTGCATTTTTGGCTTCTTTTGCCTGTGGCATCTGTTATTTTGGTGTATCGTTGAAAGGCTGGTGTTGCTTTTGCACATGTGAGAGTAAAACAGAGAGACAGGGCATGCTGTGTCAATATGAAATGCCAAAACATGGGCTGCATTTTAAATTAATTTTCAGTAGGTTGAAGCTAATGTTTTCTACGAGGTTTCTGGATTTGAACAGAGTCAAAATGAATTGTCAAAATGACAATTAATGGTTGAATTTTTTGGGCAGAGATGACTTCTGAGAACCATTCAGCTATTGGAATACTTGCAAAAGTCGAGAAACAAAATCCACTGCTCTTCCTGCATCTAATGACCTAATCATCTTGTAGAAGGCTTTCAGGTTGATTAAACATTATTGCATTATCTTGTTCTCTTATCAACTTGTTATAATATTCTACTTTCTGTATCTTATTTGATATCTTACTATGAACAGGTACATTACTTTGAGTAAGGACTCTTATATGAAAAAAAAATCTCAATAACACCAGGAACATGTCTTAGAGCTGAAAGACTGCCTAGAGTTCTGAACTCAAAGGCTTTGGCTTTTTTTGATATTAACAGATGTCAGCTTATCATCTGTATATAAATATAGTCAGTCCTATGGACATAGCAAGGCTTGAACTCTTAGTGTTTAGTTGAACAGAATGCAAGACAACTGTAAAATATTTTCTCTCTTTTTGGCAATTTTTAGGATGTGTTACTTTTCTGTTAAAATAAAGGGGCTGCGAGAAACAATGGTGTATGTTTAATATCCCTTTTGAGTTGTAGATACTGGCTGTTCGTGTCTGTTATTGCTAATCAGAGCTGCATGGTTAATTTCCCCATAAGTCACAATGAATATTTTAACTGGAATGTGTCATTGTCCTAAATGAATTTAAGGCTGCTGTCTCTTGCCAACAGGACGTGTTTCAAGAGACATCTGTTTATCCTCAGAGTCTGGACGGTAGTAAAAAAGAGCCAAGGGAACCATTCTACACTTTCTTGTGGGTGCTGTATGTAAGTTAAAGGATTTTGGTGTTTTTTTTTTTAAAGGTTCTTCCAGTCAGTATCACTGGTGCAACTTCAGTGGTAGCAGAGGTGTGAGGATACTGGAGCAGGCTATAGCCACTGTCTCCCAAGCTTTATTTGTTTCAGGGCTGAGTAGCTGCTGTTTAAATCTACTGGCCTGGCTTTCAGTGCTGCTAATATTTGACTCTAAATAATCTGCACATCCGTGAAACAGTGTTTAAAATTGTCAGTGTGTTGTGTGGACAAAGTCATGCTGTGTCAAGCAGAGCTGGACAATTGTGCAATAGGTTGACATTTTAAGTTCTTTTTCACAATTTTAAATAAATTATTTTGTTGTATAGAGGCCCCCTCTAAGATAGTTCTGTACATGCTTTGTTTTTCTTGAAACAGCAGTAGTGGTGTATTAGAAGCTTTTCAAATTTGACAACTTTTTTTTGTGTCTTTCCAATTGCTTATGCTTGTCTCATTAGGATTGAAAAGTAAACCAAATGAACAGGGAGACCCAGCTTGTTCTGAGTATTCAACACTTGTGGTGGGCAACTTGCAGTGATGATACTGCAAATAACTTTGAGCCATTAACATTTATGGAAGTAATATTCTGTTCAATGTGCTCATTACTCTTTATGAACAGGGAAATGTTTTAATGTATTAATTTTAAGCCAATTTTTCTGTCTCTGGTTTTACCTCTTAGCTGGTGAGGCCGCATTTAGGATGTGAGCATGAGAGTTAATTCTCCTTGGCTTGTTCATTACACGATGCCTCCCATGAAGCAGTGTAAGTGGCAGTGTAAGTAGCAGAGATGAGAACCACAGTACTACAGGCTGTACTATAACTCAGGAACTATGTCTGCCTGAATTTCCCCTGAAATTTTGGTCACATACAGTGGTCTTGTCTTCCACACTCAAGTTGTTGTGGACTAAGATGATGCTGCATGGAATGGGAGCTGTGTTCAAACACTGTCAGGGGTATGTTCTCACTACGCATGGCTTTTGTAGTCAGAAGAGTGTATCTTGGGACCCATTCTCATGAGAGAAATTTGATAATGAAAGATTGTTATGAGAAAATGTAGTTATCTTGCATTGAAATTGCAAAAGCGTGTTTTTAAATGCTGCAGGATAGTAGGGAGCTAGGACAGATCAATTCATTATGGAGATCAAGGGGGAGATTCTTGCCACAGTTATAATTATAGTTGATGACCTCATTGGAGGTAAGTTTTTACCCTCTGTTTTCAGTGAGTGTGGATGTGCTCATGTGCATAAATATGACAGAATACACTTGTAGGAAAAGTGTGTTAGATAAACTAACCACAGAAGGTAGACTCCTGCTATCATAGTGATTTAAAAGAAAAGTGATGTCTAGAAAATGATTAATGCCCATTGCAGGAAGCTTTTTGTACCCTTTCCTGTGGTTGGAATATGTTTCCTAAATGGAGCTACCATTTCTTTTGACCTGCAAATCCTATCTCAAAGTATTAAGCCTTGCTTTTTTGCTCTATCACTTATTTTTTTTCTTGCCCTCTTGCTTTCTTTCATCTACATCCACATGAACATATTATTTATCCTTTTGAAGGAGTCTTGAAAAGAATGCATCCATGCCCATTTATTCTGCCTTGAAGGAAAAAGCAATGAATGCATAAATGATGTTACTTTACATTGAGGAACTGTGAAGAATTGAAAAACATCTTACCAAGTGAGTTCACTGGAATTTGATTGGAAAAAAAATATCTCTATACTAAAAATGGATTTAGCCAAAGGTATAAAGTCTTAATTCAGCCTCAGCTTAGACATTTAATATTCACCTGGAGAGATTGTTTTTCTTGGGTTGTGTGCTGACAGATCTGAAACCTCAAATAGAGCAAAATGAGTGTGCCCAGTGCACCCAGGACAAACAGGATGGCAGTGATTTTAGTGACCTACAGGAAAGTTCTGAGCCAGTAGGCTTTAATAATCCTATTTCTGAACAATGTAAAAGAGGGCGCTCTGTGCCTTTCTTCCAATGAATCATGTGAGAGAAAGCGTAGAAGTAGGCTTTGGGGGGTTTTTACGTAATTTTAAAAAGAAAGATCTTTGGGCAGGTGGAAAAAGAAGGACCTGACTCTTGGGTTTTCATTTAATAAGAAAGTCTTTTTTTCCAAAATGTAATTTGAGTAGAATTAGGGGTTGAAGCCTAGCCACAAAGAGGAAAATATGTTTATGTAAAAAAACCACCAGTGTCAAGTAACCTTTGTACATTCCTCTAACTCTGAGACTAAACACATGCTTTGGATAACTGGTATCCAGTAAGCCTTCATCCGCCTTGAGAGTTTAAGTAGTGTGTGAGACTCTGTAGTGTGCTTTTTTGGTCACTAGGAAGACTGGTGAAGCATTCACCAGGAGAATAGATCTGAGGGATGTCATGGGTATTTAATGGGAAAAATAAAAACGTCCTGTAATCTCTGAAACTCTTGGGACTTCACTATACAGGACTAAAGCATGCAAAACATGGCAGCGTGAAGACAGTCTCTTTGCAAGTCACTTTTAGGGGGGAAAAGAAAGGGAGAATTCAATGGAGACAAGGAATGGGAAGCCAGTTTCAAAGCCTGGTGATATATCCTGAAGAGCAGACTGTCATTTTAAGCAGTCTTGAGCCAAGCTTATTTTGGGAACCTGCTATTTTGTCTTGATTCCAGCATTTTAATTCTTTTTTTCATGAGCAGTATCTAGGATATGAACTTTGAACATGTTTTGCCTGATTACTGTAGGACAGGTGTACAGATAGGGTTGAATAAATGCCGTGAAAATGTTGTAGCCACAAAATGGCTATAGATGTCCTAATTCCAGACACTCAGCATTATATATTAGACAGCAGCTCTGCTCAAACAGTAAAAGAACACGTCACTATATATCCTTGTCAGATTAAAAAACTAATTTGAAAAGATTAATGTATTCCATTCCTGTTAGCCTGAATCAGATACCGCTGTGCCTACAGCAGCACTGCCTCCTGATTATTGAATTTTTATGGCCTTGTAATTAATTGCAGATTCCCTGTTTTGTTCTATTTCTTTTTCTCTGACATTTTAATTTCAACAAAAAGCAGCGGTCTCCATGCAGCCTCTCTCAGGAGATCCTAATGGCCTATAAAACAAAATGACTTATAGATATGGCACCCACTTCAGTTGGCTAGCGATTGTTCGAAACCTTGCTGATCACGCGGAATTTAATTTTTTCCCTTCCTCTGCTGTACTTATTTCTTGTCTATTAAATTGCAGCTCCAGTGTCCTGACTAACAAATGGATGGTAACAAAGTGCCACCCTTCTGTAATACATTACTGTTGCCACATGCAAATTTTTTTCTTAAAAAATTGCGGTTCATTTTATCTAATTATAAATGAATAAGTGACTCTTGCACATGAATAGAATATTCAGTCCTTGACTCTGCATGTGAGAATTTTACGTTATGGTAAATCATTTAGATTTATTATAGAGTTAAAGAATCAAATGTGTTTTAGATTCATTTTGCATTTTCTCTGTTTCCTTCTTCTCCCCCAAATACTGGAATGTGCAAAAATGATTTATTTCTGTGCTGTAGAAAGGCATGTTAGCATGACTTGCCATCTCCCAGTGAAACTTCTGGAGTTACTGAAGGCTGGTAGGAGTGAATTATTGTTATTTATGTTACAGTAGTGCCTTGGGATCAAAACTCCATTTTTCTGGGCACTGTACCAACACATCATCTTTGCCCAAAAGAGTTTATAGTCAAATGAAAGCCTTGTCAAAAGGAGGGCTGCAGGTGGGTTGAATCTTGTAAGGGACAGAAGAGTGGTGAGGATTGGCAGTGCCTGGGCATTGGGGAATGTCAGGTAAGGCTGTTGTGGTACTGGGGATGCTCTGACCCAGGAGAGGGCTGACTGTGTGGGGACCAGGGATGACAAGATGATAAAAATCTGGGATTGCCATACTGCATCCTGCAGAAGTGTCATAGACAAGTGTCATTTCTGCTTTCTGCTCTGTCTGCACCTTCCCTGGGTGAAGCTGGCTCAGTGGATCTTCATGTTACACCTGTTGGGCTGAGCTGTCATTTCATTAGCACATTCCTTCACTGTGCTCCCAGGAGTTCCTGGGCAATGTCCCCTCTCAGTGGTGAAGTACTTGTCAGAGCAGTGGGGTGTGAGGTGGCTGCTGGAGTAGCAGGGCTGTCTGCAGGCTGCTGATGAAGAGCTTGCATGAACTGATTTCAAAGCAGCCAGCTGAAATGTTTGTAATCTGTCCACAGTAGTGCTAAGCTTGGCATTGGATGTGAAACCTGCTTCCAAACCAGAGTAAATCAGCTTCCACGCTGCTAGAACAAGTCTATTCTTAGATTAGCTTAAGTCTAGTTTTCCACAGGCATACCTGTCTTGTAACAATGTCTGAGACTGTGACGGTGTGGTGACCGCAGTGCCTGCTCAGCTGTGCATACCTTGTTCCAGAGAAAGGGCTCCTACCTCCATGCTAAGCTTGTAGCCTTCCTCCCAGGCTTGGAAACTAAACGTAAAGGCATGTGTGGGTGAGTGGAGTGACAAGAAGTTACTGATCCAATTCAGCATGTGTTACCTTTTAGGTACAAATTTATCTAAATGCTGGCACTTAGGGGGATAGTCAATACTGACTGTAAATTCCTACTGTTCCCACACTAGAATTCGCTACAATAATAAAAAAGATGATTTTGCTGGATTGGAGTCTTGTTTGCTGCTGCTTTCAGCTACCTACCTGAAATGCAGGCAGTCGTCTTTTCATAGTTATTGCAAAATTCTGGAGAGAATTCCCAACAGGGATGGAAATTGTGTATTTCTAAGAGGAGCTATATATCTATTTTCCATCATCTCTTCTCTTTCATGTGTACGTGTAATTCAAAGAGACAAAAAACCCCCCTACCAACACACTCTTCTCAAATTTAAGGAAGAATAGCTTAGACAAAACAGCCCTTTTAAATGTTAGTATGACCTTTGCTTTTCTGCTGTGCTGCCTCTTCATGAGATATCAGTGCTTAAGTCATTCTGTGTGTTCATCGTGCTGAAAAAGGACCTCCCCTTCCTTCCATCTCTGTTCCTAACCAAACCTTTCTGGACTGGCATCCCTTACCTGGAGTGTCCCATCCAGTTTGTTAGAGCATCTGAATGGTGTCAGGAGCCTCAGCTGTCCCATTCCATAAATTACTGATGGAGGTGTCAAAAAAATGTGCAATGGTTTTGACATGTATTAGAAATACATGTTCAAGAGGTCACCTGACATCAGTGAGCACCCAGAGAAGCAGATACATTTTAAATTTTATTATTAGTTTAGGTTAGTATCTAGTATAAAGAAGTGCTTTCTTCTTTGGGGGGGAGAAAGCTCTTTTCATTGTCTATGGCTTGAATAGGCTCTAGTTAAGAAACTCTGGATAATGCATTTGTACCAGTGAAATGTCACTTACTTTCCCTCTTTCAGCCTGGAAAGGGCAACATTCATGAATGGGATTTTCTTTTTTTTTTTTTTTTTAAGTTGTTATATTTAAGAATTGAAATCTTCTCTGATGATATCTAATTCAGATACATTTTATATTTTTTTTCTTAATTCTCTAGTGCAAACAAAACATCTGAAATTCTGTTTGTGAACATATCAATATTCTTTTACTGTAGTGAATAAAAAACTCACCATCAGAAGTCAGTTTACCCAGACCTGGGTATCAAGCTCAATTCAGTGGTTTAAATGAGGTACTCCTGTACTCCTGTATTTACATACTCCTGTATGTACTGCCTTCCAAAGTATAGAAATAGTGTGATTACATTTGCTTCTGGCTGTTTATATTTTAAGAAATGCTTTATCTTCTGTTGTCACTTTATCAAGCTTTAGTTCTGCTGTTTGGTACTAGGAATGTGTGTAGAGAAAAAAAACATAAAGGAATAGACTGGTAGATTGAGAACTCCCTGACTGTGGCCACATGTGATGTTGCCATAAGGATTTAAGCAGGTATATACTGCAAAACTGAGCACATGAAAAATATTTCTGGATCTATAAATCTTTCGGCCCACAGTGCACTTAAACATAACTTATTTGTGCAGTCTGCAGCAGAAATTTTAGCACCCTGTCCTGCTTTTAACCAGACCATACCAGAACTGGTATCTAAAGAATTGCATTGCATGGAAGAAAGTATAACCAGCAATTATATTTGTGACTGGAGAAGGAGGAAACCTAGATTATAGCTTTGATTCCTTTAAAATTCTCTGTTGAAAAAGGGGTTTTCCAGACCTATCTAAGGAAATTTTGAGTTGTTTTGATTTATCCTTCTCTGGTTCTCTGCTTTGCAAAGAAATTTGGTATGTCTTTATGGCAGAAAAAACAAGCAGAATCTTTGTTAGGAAGGACTGTGGTGTTCTTTGATTTGGTTCTTCTTTCACCAGTGTGATTTCTCCTTTTCTAAATTGTAAGGAGAAAAGTGCTCTAAACCCTATCATTTCTATGTGGGATTTGGTTTATTTTTCAGTTTCAAATAGTTTAGCACATCTCTTATAAAAGTGAGAATTCCCAGTCTTCTTTCTGCATTGAAGGTGCCATTAAGTTCAGGTGTGACAAAGCAAAGCTTAAAAACTGTAAGGGGAGAGAGCAGTTAGGGGAGAAGGAGCATAACTATTGAGTTAATTGTTGATAACTAACCTGAAATGTCTCCTTTAAACTCAGTGCCTTTGGATTAGCTTTTCTGACATCTGTGTTCTGTGGTTTCATCACAGAGTCCTATCTCTGCTACAAGAAAACAGCAACCCCACCTGAGTCATTAGAACTGTGGGTTTTCCCAGGACATGAAACAGAAGCCTTACTGGGTTATACATTGAAAGACTAGGTTGTATAAAAACAAAGTGTGGGTTGTGAGGAGGACAGAGGGATCTGACCTTCTAACATTGGACTTACTACGTTAAAAAAAAAATAAATTGAAGTTTATTACAAAGACTGGGAAAATGTTTTCAAAATATAGTCTTCCAAATGAAGACTGAAGGATGTTAATTCTAATCAGTTGACATAAAGGAGAGTGAATTTTTAATTTTTGGTAATAAATAAGTGTATTATGTAGGTTCTTTTTGTGCAGGAGTTAATTATGCATGGTGGAGATGAGCTGTGGTGTTAGAAATGGTATTTCAATTTACACATGCTAGAGTCTAGAGATAGTTATGCTTGAGCAAGTGTTTCTTTCCTTAGAGCAGATTATGCTGTAACTTCAATCTGTGCAAGACTAGAAGAATAACTTTCATCTCCTGGTTGTTATCTTGGTGTAAGTGAATGAAATATTTGGCCCCACTTGCAAGAGTTGTTCTTTGGTTTCAGCTCGCTTGACCTGCCTTTGCATCATGTTTTCTGCACGTGTATAGGTAAAACTGGGTTCAGTTTATAGTGGGGATTAATGAATTTGAAAAAAGCTGAATTTACCTAATTTGAACACTTTACCATAACACTTTATATAAAGTCTTTCATCTGACTGATTTTTATCTCTCTATAAGTTGTGGATGTATTATTTTTCCTAGTGTAAAGGGTATGCAAGCAAATATAAGAAGATAAATGAGCCTTTGCTCTCTAATGTAATTTCTCGACAATCCTATCTCTTATTTATACATTCAGAAAATAGACAAAATGGTGATGTTTTGGCTTGCAGAGCCTTCTGAGTGTATAAATAATATGTATTATTGCATATAAATTATACTGGAGTGAAGATGCTTGTTCATCTTTTGAAATTTATCTACATAGTTTAGCCTTCCCATTCACAAATGTTTGAAACCAATGTGGCACCCACAGGAAGTGATACACTTCTGTGCCCAAAAAATGGCACTAAGGGAAGCGTCACTCAGGACTTGAATGTAACACATACTCTGTTTGCTGCTGCACCCACAAATACAAATTTCTCTAACTGAAGGGACTGAAGGTTTTTTTCCTCTAATTATTGTGATATAGCTGTATTCCAGGTTGTCAGGTCCAGAGCTCCTGACTTCTGTGAACACCTTTGCAGCTGAAGCCACATAAATTAGGACCTGTACAGCCAGTTAGAAACAAGTTGCTTCCTTGGTACCATTTGCCTCTCCTTTTTCTAGCTCTTAGTAAATAATTTTATTATTTGTATCACCAGTTCCTGCAGACTAACTGAAGTACTTAGGCAAGGTTTACTCCAGAAGCCGCATGACGTTAAAAATTATCTGTGCATCTGAAATAAAACATGTTAATGTTCCTCTTTTAGAAGTACAGCCAAGAAGATCAAAACACTGCAAGATAGGTAGAGAGTGAATAAGGAAAGAGTTGTTGAAAAGTATCTTTTGCAAGGGATTAGAGAAGTGGGAGACCTGAATCTAGAGATAAGTTTTTGTGAAGAGTAAGAAGCTAAGGCTTTTGGGAGGAGTCAGACATAACTGCAGGGGCATTTCAGCAGTCTGCTTTGTTACTTGGGTAGAGGCAGGCTGATAGTCCTTTTCCTTAACTCTCTGTCCTAGCTACCCACCTTTAACCCATCAAAATGCCTTTAGGCAGAATATGGAAAAATCTTTCATGCTCCCTGCTGGCTGCTGGTGTACAAATCTGTGAGCAGTTCTTTGGCAAATTCTGCCACTTTCCTGTTGCTCAGGTTTGTTGAGGTGCTCTCCCAATTGGAGTTGAAAACCTGCAAAAGGCATGCAATTCATCCTGCTGCTTGTGGCTGCTTTGCCAAGGCATAGAAAGATTGGATGTGAATGGCGGATGCAGGAGCATGTGGCCCTTGGGTGGGAAACATGATGATGGACAGCCCAACAGGAGGGGCAGGTGGGTGTCTCTGAAGTGGTGATGGTGTGCAGTTCCTGGTACCCACAGGCCTCAGAAAAAAACCAGATCTAGGTTTATCAGAATAGGTGGAACACAGATGTAGGAAGATATCTGCAAATGACCAAAGGGAAGTTTGGGAAAAGTCAGAGCTAGACAGAGTAGTGTTTGTGCATCATTCTCTCCACTGAAGCACACACATATCTATGCAATCTTTGCAGACTGCCTAGGAATTAGGTTCTGCACCCACTCAGGTCTTATGTTAGAGCTGCTTGAAATGTTGAGACACCTATGGGAATCCCATGATATACCCTCTTTAGACAGTCAAATGCTCTTAAAAATTGCCCCATAGCATATAAATGATGTGGGACAGAACTTCCAGTTTTAGCATTTTTCAACTGTAGACTATATTGCTTCTAGATTTGTTTTCTTGCCATCATGTTCCAATGATACCCTTCATCCACACCCATGACCTACTTCCTGCCCAAGGCAGAATGAAGAAATTGCTCAGGAAACGCATCTCTCTGAGTAAACCCTGTGGACCGTGTATGTACTACCTTATTTTTAAATACTATAAATGCAGATGTAAGAGTGTTTTATCGATTTTTAATCCCTCCCCAGCACACTGCTCTATTAATAACAAATGCAACAATATGTTATAAATACTCAGAACACCAATGTGTTAGCATAAAGCTAGCAATAAATTCCTATCCCTCACATAAAGTGAAAATCCCTAATAGTGTGCTCTGCAATTTACTCACACTAAGAGCAATCAAGAAGCAGACATAATGTAAAGGTGCTGCTGTGAGTAGCCAAAACATACAACATAATTTCATTTTGTGTTCAGAAAAGCTGATCTTTGAAAAGGTCCCTAAAGAAATTCTGCTTGGCTGGGAGTAACCTAAAAGAACCTTCTACAGTTTAGTACTGCACCTTGGATGTAATGGTGTGTTTCAGAGTAGGAACCAATAGTTATGACTGTTAATAGGTTTATACTTTTTCCATCTTTTGCTAAGATATGGCGTTTATCCTCTAGCCACATAAAGAAATTTCTGTTAAATGAAAGCAGACAGATGTTGCACCAAACATTAAAGGTTCTCATTTTAAATAAAGATGACATGGTTAAATTTAAGAACATAATTTCTGTAAGTGGCCGATCTTGGACAGTTGAAAGTGGGAACAATGAAATTCAGTGTAATGTAATGATGCGATGGCAAACAGGTTTGGGGGTTTTGCATCCCTTTGTCTGTTTATCTGGCGCATAATATCATTTGTTTCCCAGTCGAAAATGCTCAGCTACCTACACCTCCCTGCTTTTGGCTGAGACCTTCCATATGCTTGGCTGTTACACTGCTCTCACTTAAAACTGTGCTGCAGCAGTTCAGTTTCTGTGTGTACAATAAATTAATCTGGAGTGGGAGCAGTGTAAGAACAGAGTCAGCCAAATGCCACTCCTACACTTGGCAATGTCTTGGACATCTCACTGTTTTTCTCAGTATCTGATTATCTGGGATGCTCATTGGTGCTCTGGTTGGTGTGCTGAGACTGTAGCCTCTTGCTGTGGCCCCCTCATGTTTCTGAAGTACCTGAGGTACTGTGCTTTTCAGAGTTGTGTGTTAACTTTAATGTGGCCACTGCATCACAGAATGGGTCAGGTTGGAAGGAGCCACAGTGGGTGAATCTGGTCCCACCTCCTTGCTTAAGCAGGGTCATTCTGGAGCCCATGGCACAGGAATGTGTCCAGGCAGTTCTCGAGTATCTCCAGTGTGGGAGACTCCACACCTGTTCTGGACAATCTGTTCCAGTGTGCAGTCACGTGCACGCATAGTAAAGCAATTGTTCCTCACCTTCAGGTGTAACTCTTGTGTATCAGTTTCTGCCTGTTGCTTCTTGTCCTATTGCTTGGCACCACTGAGAGGAAGGCTCCATCCTCTTGACATTCATGCTTTAGCTATTTATATACATTAGTAAGATCCCCTCTCAACTGGTCAATTGGTGGATACAATATGCTCTCTGGTTTTGTTTGTATGTAACAGGATCCTGACAGTATGGTCAAAAGATGGCCATTACAGAAATAAAGAGTAGTATTGTTACATGTAAATTCTTTAAATTTGGATGTATTGTTTAATTTCTCTGGAATATGGGGATGATGACAGTGTTAGAATTTGATGGCGTAATATCTGGTGTGCTCAGTTTTTGTTGCTCTGAATTTATCACTCTCTGTGGTGCACGTGTGCATTCTCTGTCCAGATGCAATGTCACCATGACGAAACTTTGGAGACTTTGCTGTTCTTTGGAAACAGATTAAACCTCTTTTTCATTCTTTAGGTTAATTTCCTTTTTACAGGAAGCACAAAGCTGTTGTTTATTAGAGGTTGTGTAAATAGACGGTAACATTTCACCTTCAAACCCAGGTCTCCTGTTGTTGTGTTGCCATGGTACCAAAAAACACTCAAGAGATGCCCAGCCTAATTCTGCAGTTACTGGTCATGGCACTGGCACTGATGGAGCAATTTTAATATGAAACTGGAAACAGACCCTTTTCTGGGGTCCTCTGAGTAGTATTCAGATAGAAGGAGAAGGGAAGCAATTTGCTGCATTTTGTGTTTACTAAACAAGTGGTACAGATAGACTTGAGAGCCGTGGTTGAACCAAATGAGTCAAGTAAGGGCATTATTACTACTTTGCAGGCAATAGCGCTCTATGTTCTTAAAGTTACATGAGTGAAAAACTCATTCCCATGGGCTAGAAATGTTCTCTAAACTATAGTGTGTACCTGAATTGCTGTTGTATAAAAATGCTGCAATAGGGTTACAGGAGCTCAAGATCCCCTGTGTCAGGAATGAAGCCCAAGAGGAAATATATAAATACAAATAATTCCGGTTGTAAGCATACTATTTAAATGGAAATCCAGGTTTGGTTTTATTTTGTCTGGCTACCATTATTACTATGGCAGTTTCTGCAGCTCGAACAGTATACTTTTAATGCAACATGCATTAGTTGTTAGTGGAAGACTCTTAAAGCACTATGCAATTTTCTCTTCTTTTTGAATAAGTATTTTAATGCAGAAGTAGATTGATTCATAGTACTGTTAAGCCAGTTTCTTTAGGCCAAGTGTTAGTGAAAGCATTGACTCAAACCATTTCTGATGATATGTGAATGAGAAAGTCCTTTTCTCAAACAGTAACTATTACATGGTAATCTTTGCAAGATACTGTAGCAAAGGCACAGATATAACCAGACAGTGTTATAGAAGCATTTCTGGACACACTTGATGTATAGCAGCAATGTTTGGTACTGTACCAGGCCAAGATGTTTGTGAATATCTTTGTTTTGAGAGCTAATGCCCCTCTTCTCATAAGCCAGCATCTCTAGATAATCTAACTTTTCAAAAAATAATCATAAATCTGAGTCCTTAGAAGCCAACTGGCAATACCATAAAGCATGATCTTTTATTGCAAACTGTTGAAATTAGTCTATTTCATTGTTTACTTTCTAGAAATTTCTTTCCTTGAGGTCAATAAAATGTGTGAAAATGGATCTCTAGTCAAAAGGAACCTGTTAGAAAAGAAAAAGTGAATCTGAAATTTTGCAAAACTGACCAGTAACACAATAGAAAGCTATTTTGGGTGATTGTTTGTAGTGTTTTTTTGTTTGTTTGTGTGTGTGTGTGTTATCTGCTACTTAATATGGATGATAGCCAAGGTCCTGTCTCATATTCCTACCTCTGAGTATCGATCATTTGTAGATTTGACAGTGGTTAGAAAAGGGAATCTAGATGTGAAACGACTAAAGGGGAGTGATTCACATTTCTGAAATATTGGCTACCTGTAAGTAATTTCAGAATATGTGAATGCAGCTGAAAGTTTTTGCAGTGGAGGTAAAACTGTTTTAGGTAGTAGTTGAAAATGCAGTTTTTCTTCCTTTTGCCTTCCCAGAACTTCTTGGATTTTAGTTGTTGTTTGGTTTTGGTTTTTGTTTTTCAATTGTTTGTTTTGTTTGTTTGTGGATTTTTTTTGTTAGTTTTTTTGTTTGTGGTTGTTTTGGCTTAAAATTCTGTGTGATTATCTAACTTGTTGCATTATGTTGACAGTGTATTGCTCTCCTGAGAAGGCTGGGATGCAAATTTGCTGTTGACTTACTTCAGTGCAGTTGAGAATAGCAGTCTCATATACAAAAGTCCATCACATACACAACCCCAGCAGGAAAATAGAGCATCCTATGCCAACATGGTGTGATCATCTTTATGCTCCAGCTGGTCCAATTGGCATTGGCAGTTCTGTCCTCTAATTGAATGGGGATGGAACTTGCTCCATGTATATCTTTATTCTTCACTCTGACTGGTGTGAATGAGGCAGGCTGCCTTTTCAGTACTGAAAAATCTTGTTTAGCAGGATCTTGTTGAAATGTCGTTGCGTAATTATTACAGAAGCAGGAGAGAATGTTGGATCACTTGGATATTGTCAGAGGCAGGAGATGTCTTAATCTCAACATCCCACTCATAGAACTGTACCACACTGCCAACATTAGTAAGTTTGTCTCCTCCTCTTGCTCTTTATTTCCTGGGTCAGGTGTATGTTTCTGTCATGTGTCTCTGGTAACTTGTCTTTTGTACTTCATGATAGAGGAAATATTTATTTTACCTCTTGATACTTCAAACAATGGAGGAGATAGCAACTCTGTCACACTGACTACAGTCTGTCACCTCTCAGTCTATCATGTACCTTTTTTCAGTTCAGTACTCTCTGATTCTGTATCTGGGCAGATACAGCTTCCAAATGAGGTGAGATAGTCTTTGCAGTTTAGTCAAGAGATCTGTAGCAAGAGGCCTGGATCTTCAGTCTTTAATTTGTTCTTCTCAACCTGTTAGTGTGTGTTGGTGATAGTCACTGATGGCTTTGACAAGCTGGCATCCATTGCTATTCAGCCTGATTTTGGCATCCTGGAAAAGCAATACAAGATGTATATTTACCTTGCTCTCTCTATTTCAAGTATCACTGCAAAGTGTGCACTGCTATAACCTTTAGACTATCAGATAAACTACTCATTGCAATTTTTAAGCTCTTTGTGTGTGTAAAAGAAATTGAAACCCAACAATAATATGTGACAATAGTTACGATGGCTTCACAATAGAAATACTTTCTTCTTTTAAGGATGCATAAATTGCATCTAGATGATAACTGGATAGACTCCTGTCTTTTGCACAGTTCAAATTGAATGCCAAGGAAAAAAAAAGCAGTACAGGATTAAAGCTGAAATACTCTTTTAAAAAAATTATCCTTCCCAAATTTGCCTGAGTCTATATTCTATTAATTTAACTATCCTAAAATGTTTTGTGATATGCGCCATGCTTCTAAACCGTGTAGAGGGAGATGCTCCCCCAGGCTTTCATGGAAATCATGTTTATAGTACATGCTCCTGTTTTCTTCTCATTCCCTTAAGCAGAAAGGCCCTCACTGGTACATTTTCATTGGCAAAAATGTATACATCATTTAAGTCATTACAGGTCGACTGCTCATTTGTTACAATAAACTATATCATCCTTGCTAGGCAGCCAAAGAGAGCCTGTAGCCATGAATATACATCTTCCTGGGGTAACTCAATTCAAAGCAGCAGCATGCCACAGTAAAGTATTACTTAATTTATACTGCTAATGTTTAACATTGATTCTGTGTGGGAAAATAAAGCCCAACACATTTTGAGAACCTACATCATTAAGGTTTAATAATTTAGACCTAGTTAATGTGATAATGAATTTACTGACAACTAAAGTGCAGTTTCAGTACTTACATTTCTAGAAATACTGACTCTGAAACTAGGTTTTCTAGGCAGAAAATGTATATTATAGGATTGTTTCTGTAATTTATCTGTCCTCACTCTCTTAAACCAAAGCAGAAATTTATCTTTAGGTATGTTTACTAACTAATGGAAGGGAATGCTTCTTTCATTCTGTACATCTAGTAAACTATGCACTACTAATAGGGTTTTATAGAGTATTTGTGTGTTTAAAAAACTTCTTAATTGATGGAAGCTAATTAATGTTTTTAAAATATAGCAAAAAAGAAAGCTGTTATTGTGGTCCCAGGTACAACACTTTGCTGCTGTGAGCTCCAGACCTGCGTACAAGGAAAAGCCAACTCTCTCTGTTGCACATTTTCATCTCCCCACTGCCCAGTCCCAATCAGGGCTGCTGCCACTACTACTAGGTTGGCCTGTATCACCACTGAAACTATTTGACAGAATGATATGTAGGTCATTTCCAAAGCTCTGGTAGGGGGACGGGATATTTATTTTTTAAGTCTGACTTAGTGCAGTCCCCCAACCTCTCCCTCTGACCTTCCTATGTCACTGTGCAGGCTGCAGGCATCTTCTACTGCCCCTGTGGGTGTCTTATATCAATCAGACTACCTTTCAAATGGCTAAAATAATGGGTGTCCTCCATGCGTCCGAATGTGTCAAGGCTTCTGCATTATAACTTGAAGCAGGAGTCAGGGGCACTCGGCACCTTGTGGGAGGTACTTACTCAGCAGCTTGCTGGATGTGGCCTTGTTGCAGGATGTTTCTGAATATCCTTTGCATGGTCACCTTGGTTTTCTTAAACAACAGTGCTATAGGGATGACAAAGGGAAGCTGGTAGTTCTGCAGCAGGGTTTTTCCAAACCTCATTTCTCTCCATTTTGCTAGAAGTGACAGCAGTTGAGTGTGGTTGGTTGTTTGGTGTTTGTATTGGGATTAGGCTGTGTGTTATTGCTCTTTCAAGCTTCAGTATGTATTGGATCTGTGATAGTCCATCACTTACTTGAAGTTTATAGCTCAAATGACATTATTATGTATTACCATGATCAGATGGCCATCGCCTGATGGTGTGTTGGATCAGATTAGTGAGAGCGTGAATCCTCATGTTGGGTTTCACTGGGGCACCTGTAGTTTTGGGTGCTGGTCAGAGAATTCAGTGTCCATCCTCAAAGAGATTCCAGGGGTTCAAAATAATGTTATGTGTTCTGGTGTGTTGTAGATGTGAAATCAAGTTAATGAGATGTTTGAGTGTTCCATTTTTGTCCAGGAGAAGGCAGTTCACATTTGTACTCAACAGATGATATTTTGTTCCTTAAGAATGTTATTATTATTAGCAGTATGATTGATCCAGATTAGAAAAAATGCACAAAATTTCCTTGCACAATTTTGTATTTCTTCAGACATATTCCTGATTTTAGATTAGGATCAGAAGGTAGCACAGACATGTACAATTGTTTTCCTGGTAGCTCTTTCAATTTGTACCCTGGACAAGTGATTTTCTCTCTTGACATGCATTTAATCACCAATTTCTTTCCGCTCTGTGTAATTGCTATATTAAGGGTTTTTATCTCTTGGCTAGAAGGCTGTCCCATAATGTGTTCAACGTGATAGAGTTTGATTCTTGGTTCTTACAGCAATATAAATAATAAGAATAAAACTCAAAAGGTGAACCTTAGTCTTGCAAAACAGCCTTTTCATGGGAATCTTTCATCTTTAAATTGTGGATCAAGAGGCCAAATGGATGTACAGACCATTTAGATAGGTGTGATCACAGAATCATTAAGGTTGGAAAAGATCGAGTTCAACCATTCCCCTAACTCTGTGCATCCATCCATCACTAGTTTTCCTGAGTGCCACATTTACACATTTTTAAATATTTCCATGAGGGGTTATCTAACCACTTCTATGAGGAACCTGTTCAAATGCTTAAGTGCCCTCTTAGTTAAGAAATTTTTCCTAATATCCTATCTAAACTGCCCCTGGTGCAACTTGAGGCCATGTCCTCTTGACCTGTCATTTGCTGCTTAGGAGAATAGACCAACCCCCATCTCACTACAACCTCCTTTCAGGCAGTTTTAGAGAGCAATAAGGTCTCCCCTGGACCTCCTCCTCTCCAGACTAAACACCTCCAGTTCCCTTGCTTCTTCTAAGTCTTGTGCTCCAGACTCTTCCCCAGCTTTGTTGCCCTTGTCTGGACACACTCCAGCACCTCAGTGGCTTACAGTGAGGGGTCCAGAACTGGACACAGGATTCAAGATGTGGCTTCACCAGTGCCAAGTACAGGAGAATGATCACCTGCCTGATCCTGCTGGCCATGCTATTTTTGATACAGGCCAGGATGCCTTTGGCCTTCTTGGCCACCTGGGCACACACTGGCTCATGTTCAGCTGCTCTTGGCCAGCACTCCCAGGTCCTTTTCCACTGAGACACTTTCAAGCCATTTTGACCCCAGCCTGTAGCAGTGAAAGGGGCTGTTGTGACCCAAGGGCAGCACTTTGCCTTGTTGAACCTTGGCCCATCTATTCTACTTGCACAGGTCAACATCTTGTCCACAGGTCCATCTTGTCCATCTGCAGACAGACTGAGGGTGCACTCGATCCTCTCATTCATGTCATCAATAAAGGTGTTAACCAGGACTGACCTCAAAACTGAGCTCTGGAGTACACTGCCTGTGTGACACCATTCACCATCCCACTTGGCCTGGCCATCCAAACAATTTTTTTACCCAGCAAACAGTGCACCTGTCCAAGCCATGGGCTGCCAGCTTCTCCAGGAGAAAGCTGCAGGGAGACAGTGTCAAAGGGTTTACTTAAGTCCTCAGCCTTTCTCTAATCCTCTAAGTGGGTCACCCTGTCATAGGAGGAGATCAGGTTAGTCAGGCATCTCCTGCCTTTCATAAACAAGATGGCTGGGCTTGCTAGCCTGGTGTCCTACATGTGCTCTGTGATGGCATTCAAGATCATCTGCTCCATGACCTTCCCCTCACACTAAGGTCAGGCTAACAGACCTGTAGTTGCCTGGATCCTCCTTTCAATCCTTATAGGTGGACAGTACATTTGCTAAATTCCAGTTAACTGTGACATTCCCAGTTAACCTGAACACCTGAAAAGTGATTGAAAATGCCTGAAACATTCCTTTTTGTGGCTCACATGGTTTTTTTTTTTTTTTTTTTCTAAAAATACTACCTGTAACTGTATTTGAGAGACACTATCTGTCCTTTGCCTGTTAGAATGAAATGCCATTATGGGAAGCAGATTTTCAATGCTGCTAGATGCCATCAATGAGTATAGTATATCTGTAATTATTTTCTGAACTCTCATGCATCATCAGATAGTACAGTCATTCCCATTTTAGTGCTGTAGATCAGTGCGGTCTTAGTATACTTTACAAAGGCTGACTCTGATGTGCTTTTCTTTGCTGTCCAGGCTGTGCAAAGTGTCCTTGTGCAGTGTTTTTCCCGATCATGTAGGTTTCCTCTCCAATGTTATGCTCTCTGCAACCCCTTTCCACTCTGTAAAAGCTCCTTCTTTCTGATTTGTTGAAATTGCCTTCCTTTTCCCATGCTATTAGGAGTTTTTATTTCTGATTAAATCTAAAATTTTGTAGAGCTTTTATTTCTTCCTTTTCTCTCCCCCAGTTAATCTTCCTTTTGTAATGCTGTTCCTTAAGTTTAGCATGTGCCTGGTATCGACATAATGTGAGAGGCCCTTGTGAGTTGTATTGCTTGCCATGTGCCAAAGCATTCATTTACCTGCTAGGAGCTAGAGATGCAAGTAAGCTTTTTTTTTTTTCATGATACCTTACAAAGTAGTCGTATGTTTTCTAATTTCCATTCCCAAATTTTATTGACACCAATTAAGTATTTACTTTATCTCTTTCATTTCCAAACAAAAACTCGGCAAATTTGGAGTGTCAGTTGTCCATTAGAAGCCTTTTTCTTTTCACACATCCAAAAGACAGAATGACTTTGGAGCTGTCTAGAAGCTGTGGTGAATAAGTATTGCTGAATTGTCTTGGAGTGGTTAAAAGGATTACTCCTTACCCCAGGTCTGTAAGGCCTTATTACACAATGGAAATTGCCATGTGTCTAGCCCTCAGCTGCCGTCACTCATGATCTGGTTGTTACTCTATAACACCAGGTGATGAATATTGTTGGAAAAGAATAACGCAATGTTTGCTGTTCCTATTTGGATGCTTACTCTCTGTAGGATGGTACTGCTTATAACACTGAGTTATGTAGCTTGCTTTTGAAGACTAAATTTATGTCTCTTATCACTGTCTATTGGAATCTACACCTTTGAAGGCAATTCACCATTGGAAGTAGACTGGTATGGAAGAATGAGGCTGTCAGATTCCTTGGTGGCTCTCCGAGATTGCTCCAGGTGTTGCCAATGTGTGGCTAAACGAATTTTACCTTTTTTCCTGAATTTGCTTCCTGATACTGCTGACAGCTGTTTTGTGACTAGTTAAAAAGTGAGCCTGAGACATCTTGCTAGAACAGATCAAGTATCATTACCATGTACAGTATTTCAAAAGGAGAAAAATGATACATTTATTTCAGCTAATTTTATATATGAGATGAATGTGCTTTTCATAATGTTACACAATGTAACCATAATAACACAGCCAAGATGGTAAATTCATTTTAATTCTACAGAATTCATAATTGGTGACATCACCAGTGGGAGCAATTGATCTCTGCTTTCCATTTGTTCTTGACTGTTTCCACTTCAGTGAATTAAAAGAATGGGGCTGTTGGGACCCCACCCTCTGCATGTTCATACAGCATATTATGCAAGAGCAATAGCCTTCAGAAAATTGCTCGTAATAGACAATGCATGCATTAAATAAAAAAGGCAATAATCCCCAGCCTGACTCAATATTTTAATCCTTTTCAGGTTTTTATTATACCTGATGTCTTTTTGTTCTGCGGTAGAGCTAAGGAACAGGTGTAATTCACTGTAGTTAAATTGCATTATTTGAAATTAATGAGTTCTGTGTTTATTCTTGTAAATTAATACAGTTTCTAATAAATCAGAAGAGAATATGCACTTCTCTGTGTTGGCCTGCATATTACCTCAGTGGGAATAATTAACATCTTGTGACAGAGAAGTCATATGTCAAATCTGAGAACTTATTACCAGCCTAGTGAAAATGATGTTGCTAGTGACCTATATTCTGACCTTATTGATGCAGTTAAATTCACTCATTCAAGATGTTCAAATCAAGTCTTGTCACTTTGCAGTCCTCCGTCACAGTTCTTCAGGAAAGGAATAATATTAATGTATCTAAAATAAAAATTAAAAATCAAAGGTAGCTAATGGGTTAGACATCAACATGTAATAGCTTTTGAAGTGTGTATAGTTATTAATACTATTCCGCTTTTCCCCCTTGTTTTTTAAAAGAGTAACCAAACAAATTGTGTTCTTTTGGTTTTTCTGCTGTAATTTAGGATAGGTTGAACCATTTTTATCTGAGGGGGAAAAAAAATTTAGGTGTGACCAGTAATTCTGGTAGCACAAGTTGCTTGTGCCCAACTCCTTCCTCTTCAAGGAGTGTTACCAAGTTGTTTTCAAGTCTCAAGCATTCAGCTAATTATCTTGCCAATGAAAACCACAAAAATTAAGTGTGCGTTTTGGGTAAAAGAAAAATGAGCAGGAAGTACTCTCTTGTGGCGTCTTCATTGTTCCCCTAGTTTCATTAGGATTGGAAATGCTATTGAATTAGGTGAAGCATTTAAACATTTTTGATAGAAGTAAAAGCTGTAGAATTCAAAGTAATTTTTGGTCATCCTGGATGAATATTGCCCTTTGCTAATGCTTATGTTGGTCCTAGTTCTGGATATTGCGGGGCATTGGTGATAGGAGATGGACTCTTTCTCTTTAGAAGTGAGATTAATGAGGAAATACTCTGAGAGTTTCCTCATACGAGAGGAGGCAGTGCACAAGTGCTGAGAGTCGTCTGTTGCATAAAGCCATTTTTGTGACGTCTCAATGCCACTAGATTCATGTGCATAGTACTGTCTGTTTTCAAGTTGCAGACATTTTGCCTTCTTTTTTTAGCTACTGCTGACTTTGAAAAAGATATTTAAATGTATTGGAAGCCTAAGGGGGGGTGGCCTGATTGTGCTTGGTGTGTCACACCAAGAGTTTGCATGTGGTCTCATACAGGAGCTATGAGGTAAGATTAGTTTAATATTTATGTACCAACAGAAATAATAGATTCTTATAGTAGCAACTTTGTAACATACTTAAATAGTTATCACTGTACATAGAAATGGAAAAGCACTGTTCATCATTTGAACTGCTCTGTTTCCTTTAAGTTTTGGTGCCCCCAAGGCAGGAAAGGTGCAGTCCCTTGTCACCCAACTGCCATGACTAACCGTATCTACTCTAGTTGTTGGAAAACTGAGCAAGAAGAGGCCATAGTGGAAGATGTTTTCATAAGGGCTTTATGAGTTACATTCCTGTGATCTCTATTAATTTTGTAGTTGGAGATAAAGTACTAATTACAGTTTCCTTTTTTCACCCTCACTTTGATGCCTTGATGTTTCTTAAAGTTGGGTTCACATTACTATGCTTTCTGAACTTTCTAAAATTTTCCTTCTGAAAAATACTTCACTTTACAGTGATGCATATGGAAAAAAACATTTTATTGGCACTGTATTTCTTGCAAAAGTCTTCGAGTATTGCTTTGTGCAATTTAATGGCAGCAGGCCATATTCCAATCTCAGTTATACAAGCTGAAATCTAGAGTAGTGCTGCTGAAATCTGTAAATCTCCATTTCCAGTTGTACAGCTGATAGCTGGGTACTTTTGGTATAATATATTGGCATTGTTATTTGTATTATCATAATTTCTTAAGTATCTGCAATCTGTCACTCCTTCTGCTTTTGTCGATGGAAGCAAGTGTATTTTCATTTTTTCTGACTTCTCTTTCAGTCTTTTTTAAAGTGGCATTGGTACACTCATTACTATGGACATCCACTGACTTCTCTGTCTTTGAAGGCTTAATTAATTTCCTCATGTAAAACAAATATAGTCTGTTGGGTATCATCAGCTGGGCCCTACAAGCACCAGGCTTCAATTAGATCACGATCAAATATCCTAAAGCAGGTGGATTGTGGCCTGGATTCTTAGAAGTGGAAGTCTGCCAGGTTTCTTCCTTCAGGTCTCTTCCCAGCTATTTTTGAGATGCAGAAATAATTGGAAAGACTCTTTAGAGAACCCTTTACTTTTCAGAGAACCATCTCTTAAAGATACCATTACAAATGTCTTTTAAAGAATCTCAGTCTCACAGTTGTCCTTTGACTTGTATCCTGACATACAGACTATACGCTCTTGTTCTCCGGCTCCTGCTCCAGGACAAAGTGACATTCTTAGTTGGGAAAGCATCTAATACCATGGGCTAAGTTTCTTTGGAAATCAGAAATAAGTATTCTTACTGTTGGACTTGATTAGGTTTTATCTGACAATAGTGAATTTTTGCTTTTTTTTTTTTTTTTTTTGAAAACATCTACATGCTGTTTGCAAACCATCAGATTTATGATGGTCTTGCTTTGCTTAACCCAACCCTAGAATGATACAATGTGGAAGTCCCACTGGTATTAAGGATGTCCTTCAGTGGCCCCATATTCTCCTGAACCAGGCCCCAAATATTTTATTCAAAGTCTGTAACTGTGCATAAAACAGAACTCCTATTCCCCTGGAAACCTGTGACTCCTAATTGTCCTCTACTCTTCTTTTAACTGGAACACCACTGTTAGGCATAATTCCTCTTCACTTCATAACAACTCATCACCACTAGTTTTCTAGTTTAATGTTCCTGGAAAATAATGTGGAAGGAGAAATACCTGCCTTTTTTTTTTTTTTTTTTTTTTTTTTTTTTTTTTTTTTTTTTTTTTTTTTTTTTTTTTTTTCCCGTTCTTATAGACTTCACAGTATTAAATCTGCTTTTCAGTATATGAGAATGAAGTATCTGACAATTTCATCTAAGTTTTTGGTCAATCATTGCTTTTTCTTGGTCCTGCACCTAGTGTGCTTTGTGCAAAACCTACATACTTTCTAGGCTGAGAAAAAAATTTCCTTTTAGTAACTTTAAGAGTGAGGAACTAGCATTTCCTGGCTGCAAAAGAAAAATTCTGCAGTTTCAATTAAAGGAATTACTGGGATTAGGAAGACAAAGGCCCACTTCTGAAAACAGCTTTAGCAGCATTTATGAGGATCAAGTGATCACTTCAGGTTTCTCATTCTTTTCTAACTGGCTTCTTCTCATGCTCTGAAAACATTGTGCTGTGTTTGTACTGAGAATGGAAAAATATGTTCAGGCTATAGATGGTTGATGAAATGAACCTGATTGACCGTATAGCTGGGGAACAGTGTGCATGTCTTTTATCCTTTGCAGCTGCATACAATGGTGTTCTCTGAATTTGTATGAGTTTTAAATTAACTTTTGTTATTTTTAAAGATAATTTGATACAGAGAATAACTTTGATTTCAGACCCAAGGCAACTCTTCCAGTTCCTGCATCTCTTGCTGTAACAGCTAGCTTTACTCAGATTAGCAGAGTCAGCATCATTCCAGTAGATACTAAGTTAAAGTATCAAGTCTGTCTGGTTAGCACAGGAGACAGGGAAAATTGATTTCTTGGGCTACGAACTGATTCCTGTAAGACCAGCTAACATCTTTATGTGTTAGGAAGCTCTAATGCTGACCTGTATGTGTTTGCCTCTTCAGCACTGTGCAACCTAATCCTTCTAGAAACAGGTTGGATATATAGGACTTGAAAATCATGGCAGATAGGTCTGTTAAGGCTTGCTACTGTGATGAGACTGAACATGCATAAGAAATAATAAAAATCCCCCAAAACAAAAAATCCCACAGCAACAAAAACTCAACACCTCATTTTTGTTACACAGGCTGGGAGTCACCACCTGGAGTTTTTATCAAGCAAGGATTCTGGCTGACCGGTTTCTAGCTCATCGTTTTGCTGCAGTTTAAGGTGTTTCCATGTCCATCTGCCCACCCTGTTTCCCTTGTTAAAGGTTCCTGTTTCTACTGCAGTTTTGGCAGGCTGCCACATGTACCTGCATGTTATCTGTTCCATTAGACAACTGATACAACTAAATTTAAGCACTGTGTTTGGGCTAAGATAGCAAAAAGAAATTGTCTGAGATATGGGCATCTTCTCCCCACTGCTGATAGTTCTCTGGGGCTGGGCCAGGCAGGCAGCAGCCTGTGACCTTGGAGCAACCAGTGCCAGGCTGAGTGCAGCTGGAGCCGGGCATGAGCACAGCTTGACATGGCATTGGGCATTGTAAGATCACAAGGCAGCAGCCAGGAATGCCCAGAGCTGCTCAGAGGAGAAGTTGAGTAACCTCAGGTATCTGCTGTCTATCCATTAGTGTCACACTCACTGCTGTTGTTCCCTGATGTATTTCTAATTCACACCTCTCACTGGCTTAACATTGAACAGGATACCATGTTTTCTGTCTCTGCCTTCCTTTCAGGAAAGATTGTGCATAGTGTTTGTAGATTTATAGTAGGAAAGGAAATATGTTTTCTTATGCGTATCAGAAAAGTTACTGATGCAAACAATGCTTTAATATGAGGTCTTAAGAGAGCATTTTAAGACAAGAAGGCAGATTTGTAAGGTAGGAAATGCTAAAGATGTCCAAAAAGGGGTCACATGCACACTCCCCATGCACATATTTATATGTTTGTCAAACTGGAGCTGTCCTTATTCTTGTATTAATGTTCCTGTGTGTGGTTACAAAAGCAAATGTACAAGAGTAAAAGTACCTTTTTTTTTAAACAGTGATTTGCAGCCCCAAGACCTCTTAAACTGCAGGTTGAAGGATCTTAATTTAGTGACACTAACATGGCACTCCCAGAGAAACGTGTTGTGTAATGCTTTAATCATTAATTACCATCATTCATCATGAAGCCTTCCTTTTAATGTCCATTAGCATCATATGCCACTCATGAATGCTTGTAAGAGTATAAATATGCTGGTAATCCAGCTGAGTAGGTTTACATTAACTGTAAATTATCTTTTTGACCAGTTGGTTGGCCTTCCTGGCTGATGGAGTCATCTTATTTGTAGCATTAGCAAGAAGTCTGGGAAATGAGATATGCAGAAAATATGTGCAGGTTTGTCTTAAAAGCTAGGACCAGCTGCTGCTTGGGGATACGTTGTGAAGTGTTAGCTTGGTTGTGCCAGCATGTGTCAACATCTTTTGAGACAAAACCCTACCGTCTGTGACCCACATGGCAACAATCTTGTAGCGATTTCTTAACACCAGTTTGACTTAGTTTAAGCCAGTCCATTTAACACCACAAAACTGTTTTTTAAAAAACCAAAACAAATGTAAGTGTAGACAAACTGTTTGGAAAAATACCCCAAAACAACAAAACACAGAGAAGCAAATGAAAATAGGTAAATGCAAAGAAGCATGAGGGGCCCTTTCCCACAGCAGCTTGTGAAAGTGAAACAAGCATGTGCCCATGCCCACTCTTTTGTCATTTTCCTTGTATAAGCATTATATGGGCACACTCTGTCTCCAGGAGCATAATGTGGCTTTAGGAAAAACATTATGTTCTGTATTGCTGCATTAATGATTCATGTGAAACATGCAAATCAAAATATAACACTTGACTACATGTCATTAGGGAGCAGTTGAGAGAACCATGGCAAACAAATACAGAAGTATCAATTTTTGCTGTGTATATGAAACATTTAGTGTGAAAGGTTGATTACTTCCTACTGACAATCAACTCCTTGAATTAGCACCGATGTGATTTTTGTCACACAGTTTAAAGCTGGACAGCCTTAAGAAATAACTTTCCACTACATACAGTAGTGCTTTCACGCAGTCATGCAAGATATATTTGCTGGTTGGAACGGAATTTGATAGCTCACCAATTTTCAACACAGTTTTCACCCTACTATCTTTGTTGGTTAGATGGAGCACGTTTGCTTGTTCCAGAATCTGCTGTGGGATGCAGCTAACCACCAAAGGCTAGATCCTGATTTCTCATATGGATGCACAAGGCTTTTTATAAATGAACTTACAGCACAATTTAAATTATTTTATCGACAATGAATGTACCAGAAAAATTGTTTGGTTCTTTATTTCCTTTAGAAATACTCAGTTTTGGTGATTGCCTGCTGGCATAGGGCTAGATTTTTACCCATCTACAATGCAGCAGCAATTTTCTGTTGACAGAATCTCTGGAAGAAAACTGACATGTTGTCACCAACACTCACAAATGTTTGAGCAGCTTGATGTTTTGCTTACATGCTGAGCATCAGGTTTACATAAAACTTCACTAACTAGGGGTCTGTGTCTCTCAGCTAGTGTCAAATCCTGGCCATGCTGAAGCTGATCACAGAACTTAGAGGGAAGAACTGTGTGAGAATATCAGCTCCATTGAATAAGGTTTGTGAGTTTATCAGAAATTCAAAAGTTGCATCAGCTAGGTTCTCATTTCTAAGCAAAGCTCTTTGGGTTTGCAGAGGCCTTTTTAATTTTTTTTTTATGTGGATAACATGAGCAGCAGGGTCATTCATATTGGGCTCCTGAGGCACCTGTATCATGGCCTGCTTGAAAGGATTTTTTTTTTCTCAGATCAACTCAGAGGTCTGAGTCCAACTCTGCCATTATTTCTGTGCTCTCCGTCGTGGTTTTTTTTTTTTTCCTGTGATCTAATAGTGCGGCTGGGTGCTTGGGAAGGTAGACAACTACTCTTTCACCAGGTGCAGAGAGGTTGTGCAAACTTTTTCTACCACAGCAGAAAACTTGTATCTCCTCTTTCATTATATACGGCAGCTGTTACTATCATTAGATTCACTGATGGGAGGGGAACACACACAGGTTGTTTTTTTCTTCAGTGCAGAATAACGCCTGGTGTCTTCACAGACGGCAGCAGTTTGGAGGTAGAAATGCTAATTTGTTGTTTTCAGCACAAGTGGGGTACAGGAAGAGACATGCTCTTCTTGAGCAGCTTTGTTTGTTGTGGGATTTCTGCCACCTGTCATGCGATGTCCCCACTGTTGTGGATCCCCTGTCTGTCATACGCTCACTGTAATCAGAACATAGAATCTAGAGCAGCAGTATGGCTCTAGCAAAACTTCAGTATGGCCATGCCAAAACTATATTTTCTCAGAAGGCTCCTGTGCAGTCTGTTGAATTGGTAACTTCCTTTTCACCACCACTGATGGTATAAACCCACTCCCTTCCTTGTTTGTGGTAGTTAATGCTACACTGAGCCTGGTAAGGGAACTGTTTTCCTTGCTATGGGCTATGAAGACTTTCAATTCAACCAATGCGCAGTGCCAAGGAGTCCAACCACAGTCCCAGGAGCTGTGTTAATTACTCATTTAATTCAGGGGTAGAAAGGCCCAACAATGAATTATGATGGTATCCAAATTCTAGTTTTCCAGTTGAAAGCATAAGTGGGACCATGGGACTGTGTCAACAATTACCTTAAGAAAGGAAAAAAACCTGGAGTGTTCAACAGATGTCCTTTTGGGAGAGAGCAATCCTTCCGCTTCTCTTTAGCAGGCTCTGACTATTTGTTCATGCTTCTCTGGGGGCTTATTTAGTGGTTCTGGAAATATTTTAAAAGACATTTAAAAGGAGTTGACAAATGTTTGACCTGTTTCAGTGTCCATGAGCTGAATTAAATTATGATGGTATTCTTTACATGCAACCCAGAGGCCTGGAGTTGAAAGCTGGGGAAGACTGTAGGAATGTTAAACCCATTTCAGTGTCAGTATCCAACATATGGTTTGTCTGGTTGAACCATAGAAGTGAGGAAGTAGTGGAGTTATGTGAAGGCTTTGGGTACGACCAAACTTTCCCAATAAATATGCTGGAGCTGCCACTGGGTTCCTGCTGTTTCAAATGTCATCTTCCCTGCCACCAGAATCTCTCTGCTTAAAGTTTCCAGAAAGGGAAGTACTATCTCTATATATAGGGGAAAAATATGATGCTATTGCATCAGGTACTCTTTTTTTAATGACACTACCCTGCTCGTTAAAAGTACATATATTAAAAAAAAAAAAAAAACTCAACCAAAACAGGTTGCTGATTAGGCTAAGGTGTGCTTTGTCCTTGGCATTCTTGGTTGGAAATCTCTCTATTTGTGGCACCATATGAAACTAGTGCCAAACTATCTTTTCTTGTCTGGCAGATTTGTTTATCTACTTCTTGACCTTTTCAACTCACTGCTCCTAGACCATCTTTGGTTCTGTGTTACGCTGGCTCTTTAAATTATTTTGTTTTTCCCTCCTCTTCTCAGCTATTCTGGCAGGCACCATGAGCTATATGTATGTACCTCTGTGTCTGAAACCTCTGTCCTTTCTTCAGTGTATTGTCTGCTCTGTTTTGACTTCATCTCTTGATTTATCTAGCCAAGAATGTTCCTGTGCCTGTGTCTCCTGTTTCCTTTCTATTTTCACATGTAACTTCTCTTCAGTTGTAGTTACCACACAGTGATGAACTTGTGGGCATCATGAATGGCAGGGAAGCAGGTCTTACTTGAATTGGTGGATTTCCACAGGAGGATGTCAGCAGTTTGCACACTGGGTCACCATTCCTGTCCAGCTGAGGTTTCTTAATGGATTTAACTAGAATTTATTGGAGGGGAAAAAAAAAATCTAGTATAGAGTTAAATTAAGCCTACCTTTACCTGCTTTGTCTTTATTTGCCTTAGTTTATAAATTTCTTCTCTGTGAGTAGAAGAATGAACATTTTGTTAGTCAAAGCCTGAGACAGGCTGTAGTTGCTCCTTATAGGATCCCAAGTTAAACTTGTTCAAATATGACTGCCTACTGTTAATGTCATAAAATTATACTTAAACATCTACGTCTCCTGATTTTTTTGGAAGGTTTGAGCAGTTGCAGTTCCAGGTACAGGAGATGTGTTATGAAATCATCTCAGGAAATCAGGGCACTTCTATTTAAGCCTCTAAATAAGAATTGGAGGTTTTATATTTTACATTTTCAGGTTTTGTGAATGTTTCCTGCTGTGCATAGGTTTCAATCTGTGTTAATACCAGGAAAAAAAGTCACCTTTTACTACCATCCTCTGCCCTCCACAGAACAAAAGTCCATAGAATAATGTTTGCCATGTCGGAATTGTCTCAATGTGTTGTTTCACTACTTTGTTTCTTCCCAGCAAGAACTGTGTCTGAAAAATGTGAAATTCTGCAAGATCAACTTCAGCACTAGGCTGCTAATTAATCAGTATCTCAGTTTTTGCATTGTTTAGGAGAGGATCAGAAGATTATTATCTGTGACTGACCTAAACTGTGAACTTTTCAGATATGCCCTCAAAATGAAAAGTTCCCTTTCCCTCTTGGAGGCATTGAGAAGTAGCTTTTCTGAGGTGTGCACTTTTCCTCCCTACTACTTGAAGTAAAGATTTCTAATGTGAGAAATATTTATCTTCTCCCCCCCCCCCACTGCTTCAGCTGTAACAACACTGGATGTTTGCTTGGCTTGGGTGGGAAGGTGGAAAATTCTTCCAAAAATTTAGAAACAGAGAGCTTTCTGATGTGTGTAGTAATCTTAAGGCAGTAAATTCTTTTTATTTGATTTTAAATGCGTAATTTAGTATACAAAATAAAAATGTATCCGAGGGGGAAATGAATTTTTTTTAATAACATGCTTCCCAAGGCGAGTGGCAAAACGTCTGTGTTGATGGGAAAGGGAGGGGATAAATTTATATCCTAAAGGCATGACTTGTGGTTTTGAATAAAATTGAGATTGGTGCTGCTGTTGGCTTAGTTTCTTCTAGGCAGAGATGGGTTATGCTGTCCACTGGGAATTCAAACACAGGCAAATTGGGTTCACTTACAAGACTAACCTCACGGTTTACACTGCAGAAGTTATTGACTCCTCTATAGCCCAAAAAGAAAATCTGTAGACTGGGGTAACTTTTCTCTTGTCAAGAAAATTCTTTGGTCCTGTTTTGCCATCCTTGAGCACAAGAGGCACCCCTCTAGCAGCAGTGAGGTTCATACCACAGTTTGGGGTCATATTAAGGGTGAGTTATTTTGTTTTCAGTCTGTTGCTATACAAACAGTGTTTCTTAGACCCTGATTCGTATGACAGTGATAATTACTTTTCTTCAACATTAAACAGACTTATTAAGAAAAAAGAAAAGTAAGTACTAGTTTAAAACTGTGCTTGTACATCTTTCTTTAGGGAATTAATTTTTTTGCTTTTAAGATCATGTTGATTTTCTCAGACTTTGGGTCAATTGAAACATATGATTACAAGTGTTTGCTTTGATTTTTATAGATACGTTTTTTAACTCATGATGTAGACTGGGATAGTCACATTGATTTCAATTTAAGATTTATTTATGCTCATTTAATCTGAATCAGCAAAAGGAGTCTTAATTTGAAAGCAAGTTCATAATACATTTGACCTGCATGTCTTCCATTTGTAATGGATTAAAAAGAAGTCCACAAAATAGCATTGATTGCCTGAACTTTAAAGAAAAATCTGAACTCTAGAGCTGTCTAGAAAGTGTATGTGCTTCCTTCTAGTGTCATTCCTCTTTTCTTACTTTTCTGATTCTTTCTATGCCATGTAGCTAATTCATCTTTTAATGAAATAGATATTATTTTAAAGCTTACTGTTTGTATATTGGAAACGAAAACCAGCTTCAGTTACTTTGCCTCTCTTGCGCATGTAAAAGAGATAAAAATTACTGAAGTTGGTTCCCACAGTGCAGTGCACCTTCAATCCAGAGCAGCTTGCAGTTCTGGAGAGGTTGGCAATCTGCAACACATCTTCGTGAACTGTTTCCAGCATGCACTGGAGTCAGGGAAAATTGCAGCCTCTGTGGATTTGCTCAGAACAGAATTGTATAATGGGATGGCACTTTCTAAAATGACTTAAATAGAGCTGCTTCTGGCATTATTGGTCCTGTTTTGGAATGCAAAATGTAAAATATAATGAACAAATGAAGATAAGGCCTGTCTCTAGGGAATGGGGGTGGAGAGCTAGTGGAACCATGTCTGGTTTAAAGGTGATTTCCCCAGTGATTAAAGCCCACACAGAGACACAGGAGGAATGAGCTGTGAGTTGTACTGCCTTCTAGCTACTCTAGCCTGCTAGATGGTCTCATAGGATGTCACTGCAACCAGCTCAAGATGTGGCATTGCTTGGGGGACTCCAGCTTGCTTTAGGGCAGCTTCAGTCAGGTGAAGTGCTGGGTAGCTGGAGCTGCCTCCTCCCCTCCAGCTGCCTTTGGCTTGTGTCAAACCCAGCCCACCAACATGGGATTTGCAGCCAGCCTGCCCTTCCTTAGCTTCCTGCACTCTACAGCATGAGTGCATGTTCCTCTTAATGTGAAGTGGATTAATCCATGGACTGATGTTCTGTAATATTAGAGGTAACTATTGGTCCACCTGTGAAACATGGGTAAGGTTTTAATTCCTCCCGTTTTGCATTACTGGACTCTCTTACGGGTTTTGCAATATTGCTGCAGTGGTATTACAGACCAAATACCAGGTGTGTAACTTTAAGCTGTGGTGCCTGGGTAGCCTGATATTGCAAATACCAACTTATATGAATTACATGAAATGAGGATTAAGTCATCTGCTGTTTTCATTGGTTTGTGAAATGACTCTTTTCCAAGAAGTTTTTCTCTTTAAAATAACATATAAAATGTGGTTTGGGTCTAATCCTGTCTGTGTAGGACTCTCTGAGCTTTCAAAGTCAGCCACAGCAGGTGAGGAGGAAGCAGAGCCTTGTAAAACCATGTGTCTGAATTATTTTATTTATGAGACATTGAATATACGTTTGTTTTGTTCTGTGATGTCAGTTGATTGGTTTATGCTTAGCTGTAATGAAATCTTATAGTCTAAATGCTCTAAACTGTGCATCAGATGATGTGCTTCAGTCAAATAAGGCACCGCCAGTCCTGTTCTGCCCATGGCGCATTGTGGGAATCTCGTCAGATGCTCCATGTAAATGCTCCTCACCGATGCCCAGCAGAGGGTGATGTTGGACAGGAGGTTGTAAATCTGTGTTGTAGCACCTCACACAATTATCTGCAGCCATTCCTCAGGTTTTCATCATTTTAATCCACCCTTTAGAGCTATTACTTAAATGATATAGACATGGGTGATATAATTAGAATGTGCTGTATCTGCCATTAATTTATAACATATGATAGGCTTATAGATGTCATAAAAGTGTATCTTGAGAATGCTGTGAACTTTGTTTAACCCTGATGTTTCAGAAAAGTTTGATTTTTATGGCTGAAGTGTTTCATCACTGCAACAAGGTCTTTCCTTCTCCTAGAAAGTATGCTTAAAATGAATATTCCATTTTCTCTCCAGGCCTGATATTCTGGAGTTGATGTATGCAAAGAAATACCATGTTGTTACTTCAAGTATCAATGCAGCTATCCTGACCTGGATTTGAATTCCACTAGATACAAGGATCCTTTAAGTTTAGGGACAGGAAATTAATTGATAAGATGAATTTTAAAGTTGTGCCTCTTGACCACATCTATGTTTTCCATAACATTGTGACTGAAAGCTACATGGTATGTGAAATACTGTCCATTTGTGTATCTGTCTCCCTCTTGTGGCAAAACAATTTTTTAGGCCTTGTATTTTGAAACGGTGGGTTTTATTCTTTAGCTGAGATTACTGAAGTGATTTTTCTATACCTACTTGTTTCTCATGGATATTTTTCTCATGTGCTTTCAACTGATGTGTGCACCAAACTGTCACAGTAGTGGCCATCTTCTTATTACTTGCCTGGATTTTGACATTCTTTAGAACATAAAATATTGGGTCAAGGGTTGCTCCTTTTCCAAAGAGAACTTTATTTACTTTTAGAATATACTAAGGACCCACTTTCATCTGGTGACTCAAAATGCCAGCTAGTAAGCAGAAAGAATAAACAAGGTACCTCTGTATGTACTTTGTGAGGAAGGAAGTGCTGAGTTTTGGAAGCGTCTAGAGTTTGGTAATTGCACTGTTGGGTAAGGATGGTTGCATTAGTATGGCTCTTAAACAGAGTCAAGTAAGTTAGGAGTAAAACAAGTAGGAGTTTGCCATCTCTGCTCCTGCAGACTGTATGGACTTCTCTCTGATCTTCCAGAAAAAGAGATTTTGTTGTACATTTCTAAATTAAAAGGCCAGTAAAGCTGTCAGGTGGTCCTTGAGAAAGGAGTCTCCTAACTTGAGTGAAAAAGGATTTTTAAAAGATCTTTTCCTGTAGGTTTTCAGTGAAATCAGGCAGAGAGGATGTGATTGCATATCAGACAAAATAATTTTATCTTAAAAATGCTATGATGTTTTGCAGAACAATCCCTAGCCAAAAGATATCTAGGGTTTTAGTATGTAGCACTTGAATTTACTCATTCACAGGAAGTTAGTTTTCTCATAGGTGCTGTATCTCCACTTTACAGTTGCTCTTCAGCAATTCTATGATACAAATGTCCTGCTTTGTGCCTCACTTTACACCACAATTGCTCGTGGCAAGTCTTTCCTTGAACTTCTAGCATAGACCATGTTATTTGAAGGGTTAGAGATTAATTGGGAAAGTTTTGTCTCTTTCCAACCATTTGCAGCAAATGGTTTTGAGAGTCTAAAGCCACAACTCCAGATTTTCTGCACTCAAAGGCAGGAACAATTCAAACCTTTTGGGTGCTTCCTGTGATGACTGGGAGAGCCAGGTCAAAGGACTTTTTTCTTTTTTTTCTTTCAAAGCTGAAAAGACCTTTCTATGCTGTAAAAGCAGTTCCTAGCGTCTACACCTGGAAATTAATATGTTTGTCTGGAAAAAAGAAAAATGTCTTACTGTTCCTGAGGAGGTTGTCAGCTCAGCGTTAAGCCACAGCCATCAGAGGTGTGGGCACATCTCACTGAGTCTTTTCTCCAAGGATAATGTTACGTACCTAAGCTCTCCGCAGTTGGCTGTGATGCCTGCGTTTTCACTAGTTGTGCAGTCAGGTACTTGAATGCATTGAGATTATACTTAGATCCTAGGCTTTGGGGAGAAAATTGGATCCAGTTCCAGCTGCAGCTGGCTCTTGTGTAAATAAAGAATTGTACCAAACCTCAGACAACTGAACACCTCCCTGCTTTGCACCAGTAAATTCTTGGCAATGAAGTTTCCATTTCATTTAGTGAAACAGCTCATATCTCTGCAGTTATCATGTTCTGCTGCTAGACTACTCTGGTTTTCCCCTCCACTCCACAGTTCCTTTTGAACTGCAGTATTACTCAAGCTCTACAACGGGAGACAAGACATTTAACAAAAAAATCCGGTTTTATTTGTCCTCCTATCAAATTCCCCTAAATCAGACCATGACCAGACACAGAGTGGAAGCACCCCAACCTTTTATAGTACTTGCTCTCTGAAATAGGGAGGAGGCAAAGTCCAGCTCTAAATCTTCCTGGTGCCACCCTTGATGACAGGGAGAACAGGGTGCCAAAGTCTATTATGTGCTAAAAGGCCTCTAAAGTGTTATTGTAAAGGGCTTCTGCAAACCCACCATACATTTTCATCTGAAGATTTTTTGGCTTGCACTGCATGGGAAAAAAACTGGTGGAGTATTTGTAGCGTGTATCTGCCATATTTTATAGTAAAGAGTTCTTTCTGAGCAGCTCTCCTTTTTAATTATATCTTAAAATGGTATTAAATGTTGGCTCCCTTCATGCCAATTGCTGTTTGGTTGTAGTCACTGCAAGAGCTCTTGCGTGTTGGTACATCCATTTTCTTTTCATCGATGCTTTGCTTTTATGTTTGGACGGTTATTTGAAAGCATATAGGCTGAAGCAGAAAATATTGCTGAGGCACACAGAATGATAAATTTCCCTTCTGATACAGGAGAGTCTAAGGAGGAATGTATGTTTCGTTCCTTTTAAAAAGTTTTCCTTGCTAGATGATGTTTTGAAGCAGGAGGGGGGGGGGGGGGGGGGGAGGGCAAATTTTTACTTTTATGTGGTGAGGAGAGGAGGGTGTATGTGTGGGTTTGTTTTTTCTGCCTCTTAAAGTCTACCTTAAAGTGGATATTTTATTACCTGCTTCTTCTGACTTACGTATATTGGTAATTGAAGGAGAGTGCTGAACTGCTGGCCTAGTGCATTATTTGTGTTTTCTGAGTCTCCAGGATCTTGAAGGAGGTGATTATCCCAACAGCTGCCTCTTGGGAAATGCAAGGGGAGAGGGGAAATTGCCTAGTTGGGTAGATGGGCTCACCTCTGAAAGGTTATGAAGAGAATGAAATGCTGATGTATTGATACCTTGTGGACCCTTTCTTCCTAGCTTGACACAAAAGGGAGCTTTAAATCGAAAGAAGACTGTGCCATTGCAGAAAATAGTTCACGTGTATTTCTGATTTTCTTGCCAGCCAGCCAACATTCACTTCTATAAATCACTTCTTCCTTTTTTTTGATGTGACTCCTTTTCATTCTTTCTACAGATGTGCAAGAGGGAATGTCATTTACTGTAATCAGCTTATCTCGCTTAGCCTTTAAGGATGTTAATTTTGCAATATTAAATCTGAATATCATACTAGGATCATTCTTATTGGTGACCTTTTGCTTGCTTGACTAACGTACATGTCACAAAAGCTGCAGTGCAGCCCTGTAACACAGGGATGATAGCTTCTAATGGGGTTTATACATAAGCTAATACATTTCTTGGTGTGTTTGGTGTTTCTGAGTGTGTCCTTCACAACGTATTCAGTGATTTGCAGCCCAGTATCATCTGCTTGTTTTTCAGCTTGAATTATGATTCATAATATGCCTTCAATCACAGAAACAGCTTGTTTTGGTTGGGTTTTTTTAAGGTAATTTAGCAGTTTCTACTTGTTTTTGAATCTGGACAGTTATGTTTATACTGAATTTAAGCAGGCTTGGTATGTGCTCTGTAATAAAGTCTGCATCAGGATTTAGATCTTTTACTTGCAGGAGTCAAATCTTTGTTATTTTAGTTTGAATTTAGACTCACGTTTTACCCTCTCCTGTCCTGCTCAGGCATGTGCCATGGAGAGAAGCCTATAACTTCATTTTGTTCAAATGCTTTGGTCTCTTGCCACCTCCTGTGTGTTTGTCTGCACGCTACTACACTTTCAGGAGGAGGTATGACCCCACTTAAGATGCTTCAACAGCCTGGTAGGCAGCATAGTCTCCTTGGAATAAGGTTTGGGTTTGGACCTTGGGCTCTGACTTCCCTGATGAGTGCTTTAGCTACAGGGCTATCATGTAAGTAGCTCTTTCAGGTGTTTGTGCTCAGGGTGGAAGAAAAGTGATGGCCAAGAGCTTTAGAGCTGAGATGATTTCTCTTCTCCCTGGACCCCTGCTTCACTTAAAACACAATCTGGGCTTCCTACTAGAGTGCAGTTGCAGGCTGCTATCAGACTCAGGATGTGCATGAGTGTTTCACTTTGTGCTTTTGTCCTTACCCTTGAGACTTTGCTCATCAAAGTCGAATGACAGTCCCCTCAAATATCTGAGTAAAAAAATACAAGGGAAGGAAGATGAAGGGAGGGAGAGACATGTCTTTTAAAAGGACATGATATTCCTGTTTACTTAACAAGAGGCATGCGTGTAGTCAAGATGTAGAGAAAACAATTTCCATATTATCACAGGGGCAGCCTCTAAAACACAACATTCAGGAATAATTACGAAGTTCAATTTCAGCTGAACTTATTTTGACAAGCCATGCATTTAAACCAATATAGATTAAACTTCTTTCTTCCTCATGTATATTCTTTAACTGAAGGCATTTTAGATAGGGGGAGCAGGGATATGTGAAGTATGGTGGACCATAATGCATCTTGGGATTTCAATGATTTATGTTGAAAACAAATGTAATTGATGGAGTTACATGTCAGCTGTAAGTAAGACCCTAAAGTACCTACCATGATTTGCTTGGAGACAGCCAGCTACAATGCACCTTGATCACATCACAAAGCAGGTGGTCAGGAGTGAAGAAAACAGTTATTTTTTCTTCTTTTGAACAGCCCCCATCTATTCACAAATGTGTGCCTGGAACAGCTTTTATGTAAATAATTTCAGTATTTATTTCAGTTCAGGTTGATTAACAAGTTTACTGATTTAAAGGGCACACTTGACATTTAGCTGCAAACATATGAGAAGCATGGTAAGTGCTGGTTGCTTGTTTCCACTAGTCCTCAGAACACTGTAGGGGTCTTGACTCTTCTTAGTGAAGTCAGTGTTCAGCGGGGTCTATTTCCATCTGAGAATGTTCTCTGGACTCTCAACTAAGCAACTGTGAAAGATAAGTTGTTCTGTACATCTAATTCTAATAAAATCAGTGGAGCTGTGCATTTTTACAGTAGTGTAGGATTTGTCCAGTTTGCTACCTGCAGTCACTTCTGCCCATCTTACATAAAAGCAGATTAAACATTTCCCAGAGTCCACTAGATTGCTGTGAAATAATACAGTGGGAAAGATGCTTTGAGGAAAAAGGAATCTTATTTTCTCCTTTAAATGCCTCCAAATTAAAAGAATAGATTTCTACCTATCATAAATGAAACCCAAAATCCTCTTGGCTATTACCTTATCTGTGGCACATTTTGAACTAGTTGTAAAACTTAAGGCTTTCAAGATTTCATCTCTGGTTTCTTGATACAGTTTGTATAATGTCACCAAGAATTAGTGGCGCTTACACCGTGTAATTTGCATTGCAACATTTTTTGCAAATTAATTTAATTGTGAGAAGTGGAAAGGTTTAAGAGAATTTGTGGGCTTATGGTAGAACAGAGAATTCTAAAAAGTATTTGATTAGGATTTGCAAGGGCTTCAATGTGAAATATCTCCTTTATATTGTTTTCATTGCATCTGACATGTATAGTAGTGGACCTGGTGGAAACTTGCATTGACAAAAGTTTTTTCTTTTATTTGTTGCCACTTTTTAATGTTTGCACTAATGTGTCAAATTTTGTGGCCAACAGCTGAAAAGTTTTGGGAAGAAAAACACTTTGTCAGGTAATGAATTATTTTACATTTCTGAAATAAAAGGGATATTTGAAAACTGTCATCCCTCTTCTCTCAGCTGTGAACCTCCACACAATATTTGGGGTATACTTAAAGCAGCATCAGTGCTTGGGCCTTCTGCAGCCAAGCGCCACTAACACTGCAGAGCAGCAGCAGCAGCAATGCCTGCAGACTGCATTGATCCCTGCACTCAATGTGCAACTTCTCTCACAGGACCAGGATGCTGTCCCAGCTTCTGTAGTCTGTCCTACATGAACCACAAAGTAGAGGAGCTGTGTGAGGAAAAGGAGCTCCTTTATCTTAATCGTTTCCTTTGTGTGTTGTTATTATGGCATTACAATCTGTTTACAATTATAAAGTGTCATTTTTCCTCTATAAGACCCCACTTTATATAGTGTGTAGGGGTGAATGTGCAATATGGTATAATTCAATTTGTAGAAGTAGCTGTAAAACTGGTGTGTCCTGTCTCCAAGTGCTGATATAGAAACCTAAATAATGGTCTCCTGTGCCTTGCTCTGTGTTTTGGATTTTTTTTCATGTTGTGTAAAGGTGTTAGCTATAAATCAGTAAGAACTACGGAAGACAAAAGTGCTCTACTGATTTACAGATAACTGCTTCCCAGGGCAAACTGGAAAGTAAATAGGCCTCCCAGCCTAAATCGTCACCTCCCAGCAAAATTTGACAAGTGTGATAAGCAATTTCCACATGCTGCAACTCTGTTACTAGCTCTACTACCAAAACTGCTTTTCTTGTATACAATTAGTATTTACACATATGCAACTAATATACAGCTTGTGTACCAAAATCAATATATACATAGGAAAAATTATTCGTGTCACTATAAAATAATTTGCTTAATAGTTGCGTATCTATATTGACATACAGTTCATAAAGGAATTGATTGTATTTCAGGGTGAGGATGCAAGCATTCCAAAAGCTTTCTAACTGTTCTCTCTTTGTTACTTTTAAAATTCTCATTGAATTGTGATTTAAATCTTTCTGAAATTCTGTTGAACTTACTCTAAATTTTGAATGTAATATATTAGGATTTTAGACTTTGGTTTAAAGGATTTGAGGGTAAAAAGAGTGATGGAGAAGCAACCCTGCAATAGATTTGATGTTTGATCTTTGACTTTTCTCCACTCAAGTATTGTAAAATGTGACATGGAACATTGTCCGTAGGTGTCCAATGGCTCTGACTTGAAATGTGACAAAGCTGAAGTATCCTTTTCTGCATACTAGTTTTTTATATACTTTCATATTTGTTTATTTGCTGTAACCTCCTTCTGAATAGTCTTCCTTCTGAAGTCGTATATACACTTGGGTTTGATTCTTTTATTTTGTGGTTTCAGATGGCTTTGTTTTTATTTGTTACTTTGTATTAGCTTTTAGTCATTATAAATGACAGCATGCCATTCATTCCATCCCAAAATATCTCTGCTTTAGAAAGGATTTTACTACAAATATACTATGCAAACTAGGAAAGATTATTTTTAATGAAGGTGGAATGTAATTGCTGAAACTCAAACTGGTATTTAAGGCACACCAACATATCAACAGATGTGGCTCTAAATGAGTGACTTGGAGCATAAGGCAATACATACATTGTCAGGAAAGTATGGTGGACTGTGATTAGTGATGGGCTTTTAATTACTGGATATTCAGACAAGCTTGTTGTTATTATTGTGTGTCCAGCTAGATACAGTTTCAGACCATTCCTACTGCATCACACCTTTCTCAAAAAGAAATTTAAATGAGTATGCACCTTTTGCTATTACTGTTTCTAAGGATCTGCCTGGATTGTGGCTTTGCTCAAGTGGAGAGTTTCAAGCACTGTTTTTGGGGTGCCCTTGTAGATAAGTAGGGAGGCAGGATGCATACCTGGTGTGAGGTGTGGGTTTGGCCAGATGAGCCTGGCTCCCAAGTTTGCTGCTTATCCATATAAAAAGTGCCTGAAAGGTGCTGGAAACCTATGTCAGGATTGTTTAATACAGAGAATGACCATAATGAGTGCTCAAAAAGCAAGAATGGGATCAAGACAAATGTATTGGCATTGGAAAGTGTACACAGTCTAAAATTGTATCAAATTTTCCATCCTGCTTCTGGCATGATAGGGTTGTGTTACAGTCCCTTTCATCCATCAAACTTTTTGTCTTTCCTGAAAAGGAAATTTGCACTTAAACCACCCATGACCAGAGGTAAACTTACAATTCAGCCCATGACCCTGTCAATTTGGCTATGGCTCTGTGCATTTGTTCACTGTCCGCAGCTGGCCAACCGTGTTCTGCTGGGGTGCTGAAGTCCCTCTAGCTGGCTGTGATTTAAGTTTCCTAAATATGAAAGTAAAAATACTAAAGTAATATCCTCAGAGTATAAAATATATTACTTTCACAGTAGATGATCCGGCCCTTCTTAGTGTATGTCTCACATCTGTGCCTGTGTCTAGTCACAGCAATTGTATGTTTTATAGAGTGAATTATTTATTCACAGATTGTGTTTTCAATATAAATATTTCTGTTTCCTATTCAGCTCCACTGTTGTTTGTGGTCTACTGTTCTTTGCGGCGCCACTTGGCCAAAGATGTTTTGTTCACTATATAACTTCATGTGGAACAGATGAATGGACCACATCTATGACAAGTCAGTTGGTGTTTTTGTGGGAGCACTAATGTAAAGAGATTCTTTGTACAATAATTGGAAGTAGGAGTAACAGACATGAGGCCGTGTCTCCAGCACAGATGGTATTTAGCTTCCTGCTAAGTTCATAGTCTGTCTGTGTAAGGGACTTGAGCCATTCCTTTTTGTCCTATTGTTTTTCCCTTCTCTGTCATTTCTCTTCCTCTCATTTAGTTGCTGAGTTAAATTAAGGATTAGCTATCAAAGTCATTTGTGTTTCCCTTCCAGAGTCCCTTCTATTGTATCTTCCATGCACTACAAATGTAATCTAATGTTGCTTTTTGGTGTGTACTTCCATGTACTCTCTCCCTCTGTGACTTGTCTTTTTATCCTTTCTATAGTTAATGCATCTCCAGCATTTGCTTTACCAGGGAAATCCATCTTCCACGCTCACTTGTACCCTCAGAGGAAAAGGGATAGTGGTCATGCTTGTGTGTCCTTGTAATATTGACTACACCTTTCTATTAAATTCTTCCAGGTGCTGAAGATACATTTTATATTGGCAGCATTTAGCTCTCCTACCACTGTCTCTCTCAAGAATTCCTCTTTTAAAGTTTAATTACGTTCACATGCAATTGCTGTAGGTGGGTACAGCATGAGTATAGTTTGGCTTCTCCTGCTCTCTTCTTTGCTGCCTCGGTTTCACTCTACAACTCCCTTCTGGCTCTCACTTCCACCTCTCTCCTAGGTCATACTTCCTTGTCTCTCCCTCTGGATTTCATTTGTATTCTAGGGTTACCAAAGACAGGAGGAATAACTGCTTAGTGAGGTTAATAATGCCATAAAAAGGACGAATATCCTGGTGTGTAGGAGGAGGGAGGCCATTTAAACCTGCCTTCCTACAGGCAAGGGAGCTGGTATAAGGAAGATGCATGTAGTATGTCCATTCAATCCCATGTGATGCTGTAGGCTTTAGCTTATACTTAGGCCCGTCTCTGCTCCTTTTCTTTTTAAGCATCTTATTGTCATTGCCAGAACAAATTTCTTAGACCAAACAGCCAGTTATCAGCTCTGCCATCCTCCTAAACCCCTGCTTAGCTTTTCATAGACAGCATCTCCGTAAGATTTCTCCAAGTTCTGGCATTGAATCAATACTTTTTATGAGTGCTCCCATTCCAGATGGATCCAATGAAGGAAAATGATTCTTGAGATTTAAGATTATTACTCCTGAATATCAGGTGCTACTTGTACCTGAACAGAAAGGATTGCTTTTTTTTTTTCTCATTTACATATAGTTCATTCTGGGGTAGATTAGTTTATCTCACGTTAAAACTATTTAGTGGAATCAGTGTACAGATTCCAAACATCTGTGTCCCTGACAACAGCACACTGGTGTATCTTTCCTTGGATTGATGGTGTCCTGAGGGCAGGAGAAAATGATGTTTATGATATAAACTAAACAACAGGCTTTGAAGTGATTGTTCGGAAAGTACTGCAGGAAAAAGAAGGGGAAAGAAGTCCCAAGTGTAGTATATTAAAGGAATCTGGGGTTTTCAGAAAGCACAGTTGCTACCCTGCCCCTTCACTCATCAATAATTACAGTATTTTCTTCACTGCAAGATTAACTGCCCCCCAGTAAAAGAACAGAGTAATTTCACAAATGTAAACTCACTCTTGTCCTTGCTTTCTGGCTGCCTGCTATGTCAGTGAAGTCAGGGCAACTCTATGTTAAGAAGCACTCAGTAATCCTGAGATCAGGGCCCCATTTTGCATAGCAAGTTTTAGCAGGTATTCCTCTGGAATATTAGATATGTCAACATTTGAAATGCCTTGTAAGTCATTATACAAAAATGCAATATTCTTGTGATGGAAGATGGTCTATTTTGCCTCATGACAAGTTGCAACTGACTGCTTCACCTGTTAGGTATGTTATAACCAACTCTTTTTTTTTTTTTTTCCCCCAAAATATATGTATTTGTATGGTGAAATTTGATACACAACAGATCTGGGCTAAATGCATTTGCGCTATGCTTTATGTGTACTCGTATGTGGGTACCAGGCACATGGGCCTTGAGATATCAGAATAAGCATCTTCGTTCTCTGATTTTAGATGGCTTTTATTTTGAAGAAAAGAGATGCATTTTGCATCAATATTTGATTTTTCACAGTGATGTGTCACTATAATTTTCCTTAACAACAACATAAGGATGCAGATTTCTGTCTTGGTGGGTTGCTCTATGTGCAGAGTTGCTTCCTAATGTTATCCTGTCTTTAATCCGCCAACCCTGACAGGGAAACATCATGTTCCTTTTATCTGTCAGAATGAAATCCTCTTCTCTGAAGAGCTCCTGGATTTCAATTTTAGAAGAAAAGATAAAAGCAGAAACAAAGTGGGGGTAGTAATCCAGACCTTTTCTGGCTAGGATTATCGATTACTCAGTCAAATATTAGATAAGATAGTTTGACTTTTGTCATTGAGATGGCATTGCCAAAGCCATTGGTATCAAAATAATTTCTTTTAAGTGCCAGAACTGTAGTGGATGAAAGAATTCCCCCCAATAAAATTCTGCCTCTGGTTATTCTGGACTCTAATTTTCATTTCAGATGTATCACTATGCTAGCACAGCTATGTGACAGCATACTTGCATTCCTCAGGAATGGTGTGCATCACTTGTTTTGAAAGGGAAAAGCACATCAGTGCTTTTGAGTGTATTGTAAACATCAGAAAACTGGAACCATTTAATTTCATTCCTCCAGTACTTCTGGAAAGGTAAATAGTAAAAAAAATAAATTATAGTGTTCTGCATTATTTTATGTCAAATTACTATAATTCTGTAATAAATTAGGTCTGTGGATATAAACTCCAAGCATGTGCAATTTGAACATTCTTCTTAAATACCCCTGCAAAGATTCTTTTTCACTTTGGAAATATAGTGTCAACATCTGAAAAGGTTCTCTATAAGTAATTGGATTCTGAAATCACTTCAGCTGGTTATTGCACTTGCTCTATTTGAGGTGGTGTACCTGCTTCAGCTAGCAAAATTTCTCTCCCACCCCTCCCTGTTCAATACTGTTGTTGGTCTTTGTTTTGCAGGAGTGTGGAGGCATAGACTCAGTGAATTTGCCATGCTTTGTATTTTTATCATCTGCTCAGCTTATCATACAAAATTACATATTTTACTCACACCACCAACATAAACCTTAGGGTGAAGTGATGCTCTAGAGACAGTGGGGTTTTGGATGTTTGTAATTAGAAGCAAAATCAGCTCCTTGACTTTCTATAACTTGCAGTGACTCCATGTCACAACCAGTTAGTATGAACTTTATGTAGAGATCCAGCATCTGTGCAGGCCCTCTAATGAAAAATTCTTCATAGACTCATACAAGTAGAAGCCAAATTTGACTGTGACTTGTGCAGTCATGTAAATAAAACCCAAAGATGTGGCTAACATTCTGGAGGGCAACATAGCATGCTTTATTTTGAAGCTGTGAAATCCAGCCTCTCATCTGACATTTGTTACTGCTGGGATGAGAACACTCTGTTCAGGACACATGTGCAGCCACAGCTCAGGAATACCACATGCATGGTAGGGGTTAGATCCCACTGGGTTTTAAACTCCTCCTACTGGAGAGTGAGTGTCTTTCACTCCTTCTAGTATTTGCAGAAGCTAAGTCCACTCAGCATCTCACTTCTTCAGGCCTTGCATTCCCCTCTGGTGTTGGAAAATGTGAGATCAGGTAGTAAATGTCTCATTTTCAAGCCCCTCTTTTATATCCCAGTCTTATTTGTATTTTAAATTTATTCTGCATTAAAAAAATCTAAGATGACCCCAAAATAGAAGCAGCAGCCTTTTTTTACATGTAACTCCATTTCCAGCATAGAGTTTGAACAGTAGAACTGCACTCACAAATATTGTAAAACTAAATACCTTTTAGGCTGAAGTAGAATTGGGAGGATTTTGGTACTTGCTTTTCCTGACTATGACTATCTTGGATTGAATTTAAGATTTCTTCTTTGGGAGTTTCATACCACACCCAACCAGTAAACCATATTGGGTCCAAATAAAATTTTAAAACAGTTAACATGGAAATAATTTTACTGGGCCACAGAAATCTGACATTTAATTTTCTATGATTGGATAGTGTTCTTCAGTTTGCTTATCTTCTGTCAGCTTGGATATAGAAATACTAGAAAAAACTGAGTGTATATTCTATTTTTGTTTATTGTTTTATGTTGGTTCTGTGTTTTTTGTGGGTTTTGGTATTATATGTTTATGCAGTTATACTTCTCTATTTTCTGTTATTATGATCATTTATCTTCAATTATTGTTGCACTTAAAATATTATAAATTGATATTTTTCTTTATGTTGCTGATTTGTAATTCCTGAAATTAGTGTACTCCTAGCAACTCAGGCTTTATTTATACCTGTTGGGAAGTCTGCCTTTTGCAAAATGGATTGTCTTGAACATTTCTAGGAATTCATACCAGAGATATGCTAGCTATGCTCCATTTGGCCCTTAGTAATCTTTAATTTTAAAGCATCCTGAAGTCTTTGCACTAATAAGCCTCATGGCACATGATATAAATTGAGAATTATAAAGTCATTCTGCAGAACTGTCCCTCTTACATTCTGGATGTGTTTTTTCTCATAGAAATCCCACTTTGGTCTTTGCAGTCGCGTCTCTCCAACACCACTTCATCTCACTCCAAATGACACTTCATTCTTGTAAGGCTTATTCAGATCCTTTACTATACATTACTGGGTAAATTTTAGAAATCACACGGTGTTATTAGGATGAGAGGCCTGAAAGACAGCCAGCTGGTAGCAGGGTACTAAATAGCACTGGTAATGGCAAACAGTGCAGTAGCATTTTTTAAAATATTTTTATTTGTAGTTCTGGGTATGTTCTGAAGCCTCCATATCTTTTCACAGATTTCTGTAGGTTATTCCCTTCACAATAAAAGCTTCTTGCATTGTCACACTTAACTTAAAAGCATTTGGCTGAAAATTTAGTGATGTCTAATAATCGTACAATTAAACTCCTTTTGTACATTAGGATGATGTCTCTTTTATAGAGACTGTGTTGAAAGGTATGGTGATCATTCTTCACTTACTCAATTACCTTTATCTTCAAAATCTTCAGTTTGCTTTTTCAGAGCATCAAAAGTGGTAGAATAAAATCCATATCCTAGTTAGACTAGATAATTATGCTTGCAGAGACCTATTCAGAGTTAGCTGTCTGTACACGACTGAGTCTGCGCTGAAGTAGGGATGAATCTACACATAATGGTTCACCTAAACAAAAGCACAATATTACTGGGGGATGTTTAATTCAAACGTAGCAATCTATAGCACATCAAAGCTTGATTTAGAGTAAGAGTTATAGCTGAGATCTTTTGAAGGTAGCTGATACCAAAGAACTTTGAATTTGAAAAGTTTCAGAATTAATTCCAGCATCTGTCTTGAGAGGAGAAGACAGCAGGAGTCATCCAGGGATAGTTGTAGCTAGGTTTATCATATGCTTTGAGTGCTTGGATAGGTGAATTCAGGGAGAAATGTGCTACTGGCACTGTCTCTGAAGTGTGCCAAAGTGCACCAACTGTACAGCAGCTAAGGAGACCTACTCATATTACAGTTCTGCAGTTCCTATGGCATGGAAGCCCTGAGGCAGGATCTGGTTAGGGTTTAGTAAACGAAGGCAAAAAAATCACATATTTAGGCTGCGCACCATGAGAAGCCATAAGTAAGCTTACAGCTATTTGTCTTTTAAGCACTTTGGTGGAAGATTTTAGGCTTCCCAGATATTTAACCTCTGCCAAGGTAAGTCAAAGGAGGTTCACAAGGCAAAGAACTTATCCTGTTATGTACAGCAGAGTAGGAAGCTAGGTTTGTGAAAGTCTTTCTGGCTCCTGTGGGGATTTAAAAGACAACTTGTGTGTTGGCTGCAATGAAAATACCTTAAGGTCCACCAATAGCTGATAGTACATGTGACCTTGTGCAAGCTTCATTATAAACTTTCCTGCCATAAATATATTTTGGGTAATTTATACATGCAAATAACTCCAAGGCATGTCCCAGCTCCCTAGGCCATAGGTGAACAGTCAGTTGAGTACAGAGATGATGCTTTGTACCATTTCCAGTGCTAGCTGGGTAATGCTGTACTGCACTTGTTCCAGAGGCAAGCCAGCTCTACTCAGGGAGCTCCGTGGTTCATAATTGACAGTGGCAGTGGGTTTGAATTCCCTGTAATATCATCAGGTGTTTTCAGGTTTGGTTTGGGTGGTTTTTACGGTTTGTTTGTTTGGGGTTTTGTTTATTTGGGTTTTGGGGTTTTTGTTTGTGGGGCTTTTTTGTGTTGTTTTTTTTGTTGTTGTTGTTTTGTTTTGGGTAAGCATTGGGGTTTTTGTTTGTTTGTTTTTTACAATTCAGTTTTCCTCATCTTTTGTAGTCTGGGTTTCCCTACTCCTCTCATTCCTTTGGAAAAACTAGCCTTGTCTAAACAGCTGATGACTAGCGGGAAAAGTTCTTGCACTTTAGGAACTCTTCATGCATCAGAATTGGTCAGCACTATTCAGGTTGTTCATTTGTGCTGGGTGCCAGAGAACAAAGGGCTGTCCAGAGAGTGTGTCCTGTCTTGGACAATTAGTCAAGTGTCCCCAAATAAAGTCTTCCATGTCCATGCTTAGTTGCTTCTTCTGAAAGCATCTGAGAGCAGTTGGTTTGTTGGTTTTTTTGTTTTTGTTTTGGGTGGGTTTTTTTGATGATTCAAAGCACAAATTCTAAGTGACTGAATTTTTGCCTTTGCAGTCTGGGAGTCTTATACCAGGGCAAGACGTCATTTTTGCCAAGGCAGAACTAGAAAGCGCATCTCAGTCACGATATCTAACAGGTTATGTTTGTATGGTTCCCATTTCTTATGCATTCTATCCCTTTCTAAACCTGTGTTACCAAAAGAGAAGCAAGGGTGGAAATAAATTTAGTCTTCTCAGCTTTGATAGACATTTAGCAAGCAACAGATGGAGACTCTGGGCTCCAGTGTCTGCTGCTGCTTAGGACTTCTTGAGCACCTTTGAATTTGCTCTCCCTCCTCATGCATGCCCATTCGTCCCAGTCAATATTCATACTTCATTTCCTGTCGCGTGTTCTCTTGGGCTTCTCTAACCAGTCTGTCAGGACTTTCATCTTTTTTCTAAAATGTGTTCTGGTACTGGCTTAACACAACAATGAAGAGATTTTAAGGGTAACATGATTTGCAACTACACTTCTGTAAAGTCTCTGGAGTGGCTTCTAAAAACCAGTCAAAAAGCATGTCCATTTTCTCACTTCAATAGTCACTTTAAATAGGATCAACTTCCATGGAACGATTTCAGTGGTAAATTGACCCCACACTAACTTGTGTGGGTGCCTTATCTGTTTAGGGAAATAAGTGTTTTTCCTCCACAGGATCCTGTGAGACCAGTATCCAGCAGTCAATTATGGGTAGAGTTTGAAAGGAACAATTTGTCTTTGGTTGACCTGCCATGCAAGAGGTTGTCAGGGAGAAAAACTTGTATAGCACAAGTTATGCCCTTTTCAGCATCAAAAATTGTTCTGACCAACTGAAAGAAACCTTCATAAAAATGGCAGAATAATTCCCTGTAAAAAAAAATTAACCTAGATGTTTAATTCAAAATAGATTGATTCCTGCAATATTTTATTATTTTAAAATATTGTCTAAATATCTTGAAGAGCTGTTCATTCACTGAAACCCATGTTGTCTGTTCATGGGGATTTTCTCCCTATGTTTGATAAGTTTTCTGTAAGAAAAAATAAATGGAAACTAAGTGAAAAGTAAAAAGTTATGGCTCGTAAAAGTACTTACCTTTTTTTGCCTATAGGCTTCACTGTTCATGTGAAGAGCACCCATTTTTGCACAGTCTTGTTGATATCTTATTTGCAAGCCCACGGGTGCTGGAAAAAACCTCATCTGTACAAATACAGCACCCTGTCTTGCAGTTCCTGACAAAAACACCCACTAAGAAGACCAGTTTCCAGTTGTATATGTGGGTCAGACATCAGTCAACATCAAGCCCTAGGATAATACAACATTATCTTTATCTGAGACTTTTCTACACTGGTGCTATTTTATTACAGGAATTTGCCTCACAGCTTGGCCAGCTGAAGATGGTTAGTAATATCTGTGTTATTTAATTCCAATGCAGACTTCTTTACATAGCAGACACCCTAGAGATTTAATGCATTAATTTCATCAAACATGATAATTTACTTCTTTATTTATATGTTTTAATAACAACATCTTTTCATTGTTGTAATTCTTATGATAGAAATTATGAAAAGCCTTAGGTGGTTGCTTTATGCCTTTTTCACTCCAGGTGCAAGGCTGTATATTTTAATAGGAAGCCTCAAGACCATTTTTCTGGTCTATTTTTTTTCTGTACTTCCAGCACTTCATCTGTGCTGCATGCACTGCTGACCCACTTGAAGGTTTCAATAGTGATCTCTCATCAATCACTAAAAGAAACAAGATTACTGGGTCTAAAATTCAGAGTAAATCTTGTCAAAAACATTTAATCTTATCTGGCATTCTCTGCATTTTAGAGTGCTGCTTTGAAACAATGTGTTGGGAAGAATGCAAGGCAATTTCTGAAAAGTAGCTGCTATAAAATATATTGGAATTGTATATTGGTTCAGGGTACTGAATGAGTAGTGGAGGCAAAATAGGAAAAGAATATCAGTATTTTAAGTGTGTGGCTGTTAAGAAGGTGCAGGTGTATGTGCCCGTGTTCAAGCCTGTATCTTGGTGGGTATTGTTCTGTGAGGCTTTGTCACCCATAAAAAACGTCAGTGATGGATGCAGTGCTGTGGTCACAGCTGCCTCATCTCCCAACTCCTCCTTTCCTTCATGTATCTCCAGACCTATCTGCATCTAGAATAGATGCTAGAATAGATATGTATTTATCCCTCACAAACATTTCAAAGGTGACTAAAATGGTTCACCAGTCTCTGTTTTCTTACAGAAACTTCCTATATCTGAATAAATTGCTGCATAATAATAATTTCAACCAATAACAGCTGCAGTCCAGGGATCAAAATATGTGTTGTGAACTCCAACATATTTTCCCAATGCCTTCAGACTAAACAAATATTGCTGTAATTGCTTTACAGAATAAGCTGAAATAGAGGTAATTGAAGCAGTTTGCTTGGGGTTATCATGAAAGGAGCTTGTGGCATTTCTTAAGCACATATTGTGACCACGAAGTTGCAAATTAAGGAAATTCCCACCTGGCCTGATACATGTGTGACTGAGACTTAAACCTAATTCTCTCATTCACTTGAGCAAGCAGATGTTATAGAAGATTAAATGTGGATGGAAAGTCTTGATGCTGGCTATTGATGAAATTATTGGTGCTGGCTATTGATGAAACTTAACCTATTTCAGTGGCAGGATGTAAGCGAGCTCTTCACACTCACAATGACTCAAGTCAGTCTGGAAAGCATCCCCTTGTCATAAGGGCGTTACCTTCTGGCTGGGGCTATGTCTCTGACACTGTTTCTGTCAGGTGCCAACCTTTTTGCTAGCTATGAACTCTGTGCTTTCTCATCCCCATCTGCATCTCAACTGTGCCTGTCCCTTGCATCTTCCACTTCAGTCCAGTTGGTTCTCTCACTCTCATTCTGCCTTTGTTTCCTCCCTGTGAATGTTCCCTCCTCCTAACTGCACATTCACACAGGAAAAGAAAACCATAAATCTATTGTGATATTTGAGGTCAGTGTATACTTCATGTTGGAGAAACTTCCAAAAGTCCTCTTCCTGTCTCCTTTTTCGTATCTATAATAAGTAGTTGGTAGAATCTGATACAATGGTCATAGTAGATAATATCTTTTATTATCCTTTGTTTCAAAGAAAAAAATTGGGTTGTTAACCTATGAAAAGTAACATTAAAGTTGTCTCAATCTTTTCTAGATATATCACTAATGTGAGTTCTAATGAATTGATGTATTTCAAATAATTTTAAGTAGCTGGAAAAACTATATTTATTTGAAAACTGTGAAGGTTTTTATTTCTTGTGCATTCCCTGAATGTCCCAGTTTTTAAACACCAACTTCAATTACCTTGTAATGCGTCTAGCCTTGAATATAAGTTGAAGTCAGTGATACTAAATTTCAAACGTAAGATGTGCTTAATCAGCATCTAAAAATGCATGGTACTTTCTGGGAAAGCCCAACTCAGTCCCTGAAGAGAAGCCTCTCCACTTTTTTTTGTAAGTGGACTCCCAGTTTCCTTCTTTCACTGAGGAAATGAAATATATGTGATTGCTTTACCTCTGATTATTCGTAAACAGAGACTCAGGATGCAAAACTGTAGATTGGAAGAATCCTACATGTAATTATTTAAAGCCGTTTGATCTTTATTTCTTGGGTCTGTGCCAAATTAATTTTTTCTTCTCCTACTCTGTGTATGCAACACATGCCATTGCAACCTAAAGTTTAGCTGCTTTGTTCCTTTTTACTTCATAACCTTTTATAGGGATTTGCAAATTAAATTTGGTGATTAAAACAGACAAGTTTCTTTAACACAAATTATAGCCTATCTTAGAATGCATGATCTGTTTCATAGCCATTACTGTGACTGAGTGGGTTGTGTGGCAGGAGACTCAAGACTCTAGCTTAATAAATCATTGCCCGCTTGGTCAGTTTTAGGCATGAAAGAACAAAAGCATAATATAATTTCTGGTTCAACTAAAGGATTATCAAGAAAGATTTGTGAGTTGTGTGCAGCCCCCTAACCTTCTGGGAAAGAAGGTATTCTAAGACTCTCTTATCTTCCCATGAATAAATAAAAAAGCCTTGCCAATTAAAAATCCTTTATTGATAACCTGCAGATTTATTTTGTACTATAGCTAATACGTGGATGCCACAAGACAAAGCTGAATACCATTTTGTAGATCTCCCAGAGTGAGGTAGGCAATGTGTCAAAGAGCCTGTGTTTGCTTGCTTTGTGAGTGGGAGGTTTTGGAAACCGTGCACAACTTCCCCATCTGGATGGTCCTGTGAAAGCATCTTAGTAAGAAAGCAAATGAACAACTTACAGAAGCTCTAAGAGACATTCAGCTGAGTGATCTGGAGATTCAAAAATGAAAAATATATATGCACAATTCAGTGGGAATTTCTTTAGAAGCTAAATTAGGATCTTGAATGCAGCAGGGGAATGGGGATAGTTTAATCATAGATGAATGGAGTTTAACTTATTTAAATGTCACTCCAGGTCTCTGCTTCTAATTGTACCATATGGTATCACCTAATAAGAGCCAAGTGCAGATGCCAGTTACATCACAGTATGATATATTATAAAGCAATCAATTTTGAAGTGAAGATTTATGATGGAGCTCTTTGTTAAAATCAAGCTAACAAAAAAGCCATCTGATGTGTTACAGTCACTGAATAAGGCTCTGTCTTAAAGCTCCTGTTCCAAAGATGTTCCTTGGTGTGCATCCTCCATCTCTAGGAAGCCTCCTAAGGGGTTAAAAGCTGAGGGAAGGGTCTACCTTAGGCCTACCTTTGTGCTGTGGCCAAAATTCTTTGCTCAGGAAGAACAAAGTGGCAATATCCTGAATGAGCTGAGGGGCTGTACCCTGCTGGTGTGCTGCTGATGGAGATGGAGTACCTCATACCCCAATGCTTCTGGTAAGTGCATTTAGGAGCCCCATTTTGAGATTATCATCCATTTTTTCTCTCCTACCTAGACATGTTACCCTACATGTTAAGGGGGTGGAGAAGACTATTTACTAATTTAATTTTAAACCCTGTGCAACCCTAGGCAGAGAGTCCTGTTGAGAGCACTAGGTTTGAACATGTAACTGTGAATATTTTTGAGGAGATACTTAATCACAAAACCCCAAAAACTGATGGAGAATCCTTTGCCTGTTTTCATATCTGGAGAGTACTGTGTGGTTCTAGGAAACTTAGACAAACTTGAAAGTTAAATTGGGTGCCAGTAAGCTTCCTTAGCTTGCCTGTATATACGTCATCATTAAAAATGAATAACTTGATCAGTAAGGTAATGGGTTTTTTCCTACATTGTATTCTCATTATTTACATCCAGAATTCACAGCTGTATTTCAGTCAGTCACAGTGACTCCTCAGAAGCTGCAAAACTGTCATTTCTTTCCCCGCTTTGTTACAGGACAGGTGGCGAAATTCACATTGTTTTTGTTTTACTTTTTTTTTAAGTGAGGAAAAGTCAGCATAGCTCTCTGTTTATTTTCTTTTTAATATCTCCAAATGATTACTGAAACCTTTAGAAATACCACAAATAATGATAAAATATTGGCACTTGTTCCTGTGTTCAGAGAGAAGGCATTACAGTTGATGTCAATTTGCTTGAGATGGTATAAAACTCAAAATAATGTGGTAACAGTCTTGGCTTAAGAAATAGCTACTTGGAAAAAAAATTCCAATAAGTTTGAATTCGAGTGATCTATTCAGCCAATTGAAGAATTACTCTTTAGGAAAGCTAATCTGATATTATTTGGAACAATTTATCATTCAATATTGGAGCAATATCCTGCTGGAACACCAGGAAGACATCAGCATTCATCTGCAAACAGGATTCAAACAGTAATTTCTGCTGTTGTCAGTTAGGGAACCTTTAAAATAACAGTCACCAGGAATAATCTGCAGGTGAAGGAATTGCAACACATGTGCTTTCTGACTGTAATTTGACCTGTGTGCAAGCATGTAAATCTCCTGTTATTCCCAAACTGAATAATCCTTGGATAAAACCAAAGCCATCAGGCGGAAATAATAGTCAGAAGTATGTAGCACTGACAGTACACAGAGCTCGCTCCTCTTCTCTGGCTTTTGTTGCATGGCTTGCTGAGCGTGGGGTGAAATAAAACAGTTCCATGAGAGTGTGTGAATCTTCAAGTACAACAGAATGATCTGTCCAGACTAAAAATACAGGGAAAGATGAAACAGGAAGAAGATTACAGGGGATGTACAGGGTCTGAGACAACACAGCAACAATGCTTTTCTTCTGCTGAAGAGAAGTGTATGGGTTTGATCAGATGGGTTAAGCTCTGAACTGAAGGATTCCTAGTTCCTGCTCACATCTGCCTTTGGAGACCAGGATATTCACAAAGTATTTTGTTACAAAAGTAAAGCAGTGCCCTGGCAAACTCATGCCATACGTGACATGAAACAGATCCTCCCAAGTCGAACACAGCATACATTTTCCTTTCAGATTTACCCCCAAAGAATTTTCATTGTTCCTAATAATTTAATCCAGGTTCCATCCTCTCTCTGCATGTTATTTACAGAAGTAGTTCAATGTACAAACTCATTTGTCTACTTTCTTTTTCTGTTAAAATTTTTCAGGGAAATGATTGGAGAAAGTTAAGCATAGTTATTGTTCAGATTTTGGTCTGCCTCCTGGGACTACCCTCCCTGGGAAAATTCTCGTTTTCTGTGAAGAGAGATTTTGCTGTTGTGCTTTTGTTGCCTGGCCTATCCAGGCTTCTTGTAAACAGTGGAGAGAAATTTTTCCAGAGGGGAAATTCAAAGCATCTTTATGACACACCTCTTGTAAATTGCCCTCTCCAGAGACTGGTCTCTTCCATTTATTATAGGTGGCATATAAAACTTGTGTTGAAGCAGCAGTGCTGTATCCCAGGGAAATTTTTGCATAGCCAATGCAGTTTTAGGTTTACACTCTTGTAACTTGATTTAGCTGCATCTTGCCAGCTCTAGCTGGAGTTATTTCTGGGAATGAGTGTAAGTAGTCCAAGAAACCACACGGACTTCTGTCAAGTAGGGTTGCCTGCTGGAAATCTCCTATTAGGCTGTAAGGTGATGAGTGTTTGAAAAAGTCCCTGTGGCCTGTTGCAGTGAGGAACCCCTGGAGCAGCTGTATCTCATGAGAAGTTGTTGATCCACAGTTAGAAGTGTTAGGTCTGTATTTCTGTGGGGCTGTAGCATGTTTGTGGATGAAAGGAAGCCTGCTGCCTGAAGAAAGTCCTGGTTAAAGAACATATGCTTGACAGCTGAGTTGTACCTAATAATCCTGCTGAAGGCACTAAGAGAAAAAAGCCTTAGGGTGTGGCCTAAGGTAAGAAGAGGGCATTATTAGTGTTGATATTTTTAATGAGAAAGGAGCTGCCTATTATCAGATTCTGGTTAAATTACTCGTATCTGATTTTCGAGGTAACTGGTGGACATGTCCATCACTGCAGTCCTGCTATCTCCCAAGCTGTAATGATTCCACAGTGGGCAGAACCATGGCTTGTGGTTACCTCAGCATATTCCTGACCTTGCAATTGAAGTGGGTTAGGGCAACTTGTGACCATGTGGGCCCCTGCCTTCCCAAGCAGCCTCCTGTGGAAGTTGCGTTTTTAAGATGCCTGGATGCTGTGCCTGCTGTATCCAGCTAGAAAAGCAGAGTCCTTTTGCCTATGACACCTGTATAACGAGCATTGCTCTGACTGACTGGCTTCTCCCTTCCAGTTCATTTCAAGTATCTCTGGTAAAGTAATTTTCCTCTCATCATCCTGCTACTGTCACACCCACACCCTAATTGGAGCACCTTCCCATCAACTACCATGTCATCCTTATTATCGCAGCAATCCTCTATCTAGACTCTCAATGCTTTCCACCCAGCCCATTCCCCATATACTGCTCTGTCCTCTCTCTCCCTCTAAATCTCCTGTCTGTATGCATAACTTGAAAATTTCTGTTCTTATGTCACCAAAATTGAAGCAACCTCATATAACATTTTAGGATATAGGCAACAAATTCCTCAAGAGAAGGAGATAATTTGTATACTTTGGGAAAATCCATGAGCTTTTGATTAGTCTGGGAAGTTTTACTAACAAGAATAAATGTGTCAGTGGAATCTCATTGAGTATCTCCTCTCAAAATTCATATTTTCTGTTATGTGTATACTTGCTCAGTTTCTGCTGTTTGCAACCACCATGAATTAAAATCAATGTTTGGTTTTCTAAAGGATTTTTTTTGTTGTTTCTAGATTTAAAGCAGTATTTTAAAATCCATTGGTAGAAACTTTGTTCTCAGAAAGGAGAACATGACGATGCTTAAAGTACCTTTCTTTCTGATAGATCAAGAATGGATTTTTTTTTTCTTGGCACATACTACTCTGAATTATTCCTACTTCACCTATTTCTCTTCCAGATGATTTTAGTTTTAAAATTACACACCAGATCTTTCTCTACACATCACACAACTAGAACATTTAAATTAACTATGGCATGCTTGTCATTAGAACTGAAAGTGTGCTGAGTTCCATGTCTTTGCATTACCATAAATTGTTTGAGACCTCTTTGCAAGACTTGTTAAAATTGTTTTGAGGGATGTTTCCCACTGTTTGGTCTGGTTTTGGTCAGTATCTCAGTCGTGGATAAGTACATTTCACTTTTCTCTACACAGATGTTTTATCTGTCACATATAATGCCAATCAGATTAGGTAATTCCAGGTGATCTTGACAGTTTGTTCTATATAAGCCTTTGCAGGTTGGGCAACCAGTATGGATGTGGTGCAGGAAATTCATTTGTCTTCTGTTCATTGTCACACTTGGCTGTCACGGAAAATCATTTCTCGCAATACCATATGTGCTAGACCCATTATCCTGCTCTATGCTATATCACATGTATTTTATGTCAACTAATGCTTGGTTTTCACATTTTAGATTAAGAGGAGTGACTCCATAACATGTTCTGAAAATGTTTATCAAATTCACAGCTCCTGTTATGCCATGTCCTAAAGAAAACACACACTGTTGGTGTGCAGTCTGAGGCTGGGAATTACCATTTAAAACAGTATTAGGGAATTATCATTTAAAACTTATTTTAACAGTAGTTTTTTCATTTTAGGAGGAAAAGGAAGTCTGTAAAGCATGAAACAAGTTCTTCCTCTTTTATAGTATTATGTGGGCTAGGCCTAATTCTTTGGAAAGTATATTAGGAAGAGAGAGAGCACTGCAGTTTACATTGACTTGAACTGCACATAGGCTAGATGTTTAAGGGCAGGACTTGACACACCACCTGTAGAAATGACAGTGAGATTATCTTAGGTGTTAGCTTTCACAAGCTGTCACAATTTTTAAGTGACATTCAGCCAGCTCGGGTTTCTGCACAGGCGTTAATCTCACAGGGTGACTCTTCCGTGAATAGAGATTCTGACTGACTGTGTGATTCAATGAGAGTCGCAGAACCAGGCCCTAAGAGAGAAATGTTTTCAGCTTCCCATGGTTATCCTTATACCATGTGTCTTTTTGTTATTGGGGTGTTTTTTGACCTTCAAATCATGTGTTAAAAAAACCACTTGGTTCCTGAGTACTGCTTAGGGCACAGATATCCAGAGTTCCCACTTGAATTTTGCTATTGCAATGCCAATTAAGGGTAATTAAGATGGGGATAGGAATCTTAGCCTCGGTATGGTCTCTATTCATGATTTCTAACATTTGCGCTGAATGACAAGCTTGCCTTTGAAGGACAAGCTTGTTTCGCTTTAGCATGGTCCTGTGATGTCACCTGAGCAGGAGACCAGAGTTCAGGTATCCTGTCAGCCTGTAAGTTTGCAGAGGTGATCTGAGTATCCTTGAGTGTCTTAGGAAACAATCTTTTTCTGTTCTTTCCTCAGACTTGAAGCATTTCTTGCATTTCTTGATGCGTGATCACTCCATTTTGTGCCAGAATGTAGAATTCTGACTGCTGAGGTTTATGTCAATCAGGACTGATTGCTTAAAGCCAGGAATAAATCCAAGAATTTATCCATATGCAAGGAGCATCTCTGCATGGTCTGCTCAGCCCTAGTAAATTGATTAACTTTTCAAACCTTTATTTGCAAGAAAGAAGATCAGTTTTTTCTCCTTCCCTCCTCCCTCAAAAATAATGTTCTCTACAGCTTGAAAAGCTGTCTTGCATAATGAAGACCCTAGGTGCATGCCATCAGTGCGGGGTGAACTTACAGCAGAGAGAAGAAAAGATATTAAGAGCTATTGTAGACAGAATAGATTAACTTATCTATGTATTTATTTGTTTAATTTTTTACAGAGGAAGCATTCTAGCAATTGATTTTACAAGACCTGCCAGCCCTACTGGTAAATATAAGTTTTATTACCCAATGTGGGAACATAGGTGTCATTTTAGCAAACTGACGAGGGCACATCTGTAGTAAAATAGCAAATGGTATGGATTACAGGAGACCTTGTGACTGGATATTGCTTAGCAACTACACGTGTTTAGATCACAGGCCTGGTGAGGTAATTCATGCTGGGGATGAATAGGTAGCATCTGACCACATAACACACACCATGTTCAAAACAACTAACCCTTCCACTGCCTTCTGGCAGCACCCTTATCTTTCTCTTTATCTGTCTTTATAAAGCACTGTTAAGGATGAGGAATGTAACCTTTTCATAATTTGGAGAATGTTGAAGTTCCTTCTTCTACAAAAGTTTGTTCAGATGAAATTTCTGTTCTCTGTTGTCTGGCTAAAATTACCCAGGACATGTCATGGTCAAGAGTCAATGTTGCTGTAGGAATTTTGACTTTTTCCTTTAATATAGCACCCACTATATTTGAGTTCCTTTTCAAACTAATAATCAGACCTACCCATATGTCACAAAGATGGTATCCTTGAAATGGAAAGGCATGTTTGTGGTGTTTTCTCATGATGCATTTTCTTTATGTGGTTTGAAAATTTTATTAATGTGTCAGTACATTCTTATCTAAAGTTGAAAAACTATGTTATTTTACCTTATGTAGAAGTCCCAAAGGACTTGACAAAAACTTTGTTCAGTGGTTTGTTGAAGACTACTGTAAGAATATAACCACATCCTCAGAACTGAGCGTTATGTATGTTTGCAGTGACTTCTGGAAGAGGATATTGCCCAAACACTGTGTGGCTCTGCTTTTGTCCCAAGATGGAGATAGATGTGTGTGGTTTGTTCATAAAAAAACCAAACAAATAGTATGAAATATACCTGATCCCCTCATCAGTTTGTGTTCTTTTTAAAGCTTCTTGTATTTTCCTTGCTCTTGACAAAGAAGTAAAAACACATTTTTAAAAACAAAATTGCAACCATTCCTCCCTAACTAGAAAAATGTGATGTTACATAGTCTATCTATTAACATACTTGATCTATGTGTTTAGGAAGTGTGATGGGCATCCTTGGTGTCCTCTGTTTTGGAGCATGCTGAGTGCCTCAAGGCTGAGGTACTTAAGTGTGAAGGTTATGACTTTCTCAAGCACTGATTTCACTTGCAGATCAGGAACAGTCCTAATTAATAAATAGGTCTTTCAGAACAGACAAACAAATTGTATGTTGTGGTCTGGCAGGGATTTTGAATTTGAATGCTCTTCCCTTCCCCTCTACCCCTTTGCTAGGAAATTGTTGAAAAGTGATTTTCATTGCCTAAAATTTTATTATCAAACCAAATTTTCACAGCTGGCACCTGCCCTCATGCACAAAACTACACAAACGTGGTTCTGAGATGGTAAAGTGATAATTTCTTTATCTTCCACAAATAATAATAATAATAAAATCATTAAGAGATGCTGCTCAGGCTATGCTTTGTAAAGGGATTCTTATTTAAATTGTAAAAAGAAAATTGTAAACCAAATATAATCATGAAAAGTTGTAAAAATCCCATTTTATACCTGAAATTTGTAGCTTTGTTTGGAATTTGAAACTATCAGCTAAAATATTTCTGATTACATAAAGTGCATGAAGCGTTAACTAAACTAACAGCTCACAGTGGCATATATGTGAGCAAACTGCTGAAATGAGAACGCAGAGACCTGCTCACCGTGTTCAGAGTCAGGGCCAGACTCTGCGTGTTTTAACTGAGAAAAAAGTGTCATTGTCTTCAGTACACTTAATGTTCCTGGTCTATGATGATCATGTTTAAAATCTCATTTATAAAATGAAGCAACGTGTGTGTGTGAGTTTGTGTGAGAAGCATCTTGAGTTGGGCTCATCTGCAACTGTTGCAAGAGCAGTATCTTGCTCTTCAAATAATGTTGGTCATTCCACATCTTACTGTCTTCCCAAGCCAACCTGTGACACCACTGAGGAAATAAAGATAGAAGGGAGATCATTTTTTCAATGTCCTACAGGAAATGTGCTGGAACTGGAGCTCATCTCCGCTGAGCCTTGATTCTTTTTCTTGATCAAAAGATTGCTCTACCTCTCCATGGGCATCCAGTGTGTATTTCAGCTGACCCTCTGTTCTGTGGGGCACCCTTTGTTTCAGACCTAAATTTAACTTTGTTTCATACACAGCTTGGCCTTTCATGCTACTGTTATAGTAAATTATAAATCTGAAAGGCTAATTCACCCAACAGTAAAAACTGTTATTGTTACAGCCTGGGAACATGATACTGTTTTAGAAACTGAGATTTCATTTTTTTTTTTTTAATTCAGGAGAGCTTTAAACCTCTTCCTCTGTGATAAATCCCAGCACCTGAACAGCTTTACATAACTCCCAAAACAAATGAATACTACCAAGCTGGTTTGGTATCTAGAGGTTGTGGAGTCAGGGTTGTCTGAAATGTAAAATGCAAATGGACCCCAAGGTTTTTTTCTTTATTAGCATGATTTTTAAATGTTTTTTTAGTTGATATTTTATGGCCACAAAGGTGAATTGTTTAGGGGAAGAAGAAAAAGCTCACCCAAATCAATCTATGTAGGACCCTGTTGATTGTCTAGGTGCAACCAGTAAAGAGTTGAACGTATTCTCTATTTGCTTGTAAGAGCATCTCTGCATCCCCTGAAGGGTTTGTGCCTGCACAGCACAACCGAAGTTCCTTTCCCCCTTTAAGCCAGCCACAACTCACGGACAGGATCCAGGAGCAGAGCCTCCTTTTATAGCCCTCACAGTTTGTACCCTCCATGTGGATATAGGGCTTGTGTGTGGAATCTCAGCTGTGCTGCATGATTCACCTTCCTAGCCTCCATTGGCATGTAAAGTGCACCTAAATCTGAAATGTGGGTTGTTCAAGTGCTGTTAGTTTCTAGGCTTTCAAATCTCATCTGTGACAGCTTGTCCTTAGATGGAGTAAATAACATCTGTTCTCCTCTTTTCCATCAAGGGCGGTCCCACAGCCTTTTGCGAAGAACTTTCAGCGGTCCTTCAGAGTTCAACAGCCTTGTCCTTGTCAATAGATATTTTAGAGAGGACTTAGAAGGTTATAGATTTTTCCATAAAATATGGACTTGTCTTGCTAATCGAAGAATATTGCTGCAGTTTACTCAAGAGGTCTGCATGAAAAGATTGGAATAAAAGTCCTGAGTGCTTGAGATGAAATTAGCGTGAAGCAATGACTTCAGGACTGTTGGCTGCTTTACTGTTGCATTGAGTTGCTTGGTGTGTCTCTGTTTATCTCTGTTTCCTAGTTTGTGTCTATTCCTTTAGTGGCTATTACTTTACCATCTTTTGTCACAGGAAACTGTAGGTGTGCATTCAAATAATAGTGTAACATAAAATGTGTCTCTAAGAAATACATATTTTTATATGCTACATATAAATGATACATTAAAGATGTAGGTATCATCCCAGCCTAGGTCTTTCCAAATAATCCGGTGTTTGGATTGGTGTAGGGTGGCTGGGAGGGTTGTGTGTTTTTAAATAAAACAAACCATTGTGTTGTGAGTCTGACAGAAAGCATTGTCCTGGAGACTGGTACTAGTCATATCAGCCTCTTGGCTGATGGATATGTTCCTCATTTGGAGGCTATCTCTCTAGATGTTTTTCATAACGTGTTAGTAGCAACACACTTTAACTTGAATTATTTAAAAAGTAATTAAAAAGATTAATTTAAATTAATCTTTTCCAGAACACCTTCTTGAAAAATCAGTTGATTTGTGGAAAGGGAGACAGCCAGAGACAGCGCTGAAACTATGCTTTTGATCTGAATACCTACCTAATGCAAAGGTCAGACACAGACTGCATCTGGCTGCCATCTTTTGAATGAACAATTTTAATCCTGTTCCATGTCCTTATACACTCCTGCAGGGAAGATACAGAGTTAGGTTCAAATCTGAAATTATCTTCTTCAAATATGAATCCTAGGTAACACATTCTGCTAACTGCACCTTATATGTAACAACGTGTCAGAAAATGGAAGGAAGAGAGAGAACTGTTCATTCACTGTGGGGCTTGTTTGTTTGATAAATGGAAGCTCATCCAGGTACTGTGTTAGCAATAATTTTCAATCTGGTGGAATAATTGGGAAAGGAATGCATTGCCCCATTCACTCAAAGTCCATTAGCAGTAGGGGCAGGCTAGCTTCTTCTCCACAAAACATACAGGTGTTGCTCATATTCTGGCTGCTATAAATTGTACAAGTGAGCATGGGGTTTCAGGAATTGAGTGGTGTGATGGAGAAGGCAAAACAATAAGAATGAATCTGTGGGAGGATCTTTCTTTTTTTTTTTTTTCTTTTTTTTTCTTTTTTTTGACTGAGGAATCCATGAAGTGTGTACCTAGTATGATGTCAATTGAGATCAAAGCTTCCAAATGGCATCTCCAGTGATAGGCTGGTTTAAAGGAAAGTGTACAAGGAAATAGCAGTGGCATAGAAAGGATGATAGCTTCCGAGACTCCTTGGAGCAGATGAAATGACAGGAGGACAAGGCCATCCCACCAAGTGGTCTAAGTGACAAACTGTTTGTCAGAAACCCATTTTGCTGTCACCAGCACTGAAGAGATAATAAAATCCATTGATGTTAATATTGCCAAATGATCATAAATGCTGCTTGATGTTGAGATTCCTGACCCATTCTGGGCCTTGCTTTAATCTAAACCCACCCAGTCTCATAGATTAAGTGTTCAAGTGCATATTCACTGTGCTATCACCAACAGGCTTTCTCAGAAGACCAGTTCCATGTGTAGGACCTAAAACCCAGGTTGATGGATTAGAACAGAGCACATCCTCTTCTAGGATATATTAGAAAAGACCACAACTCTTAGCCTTTCCTCATTTCTGAAAAGTGAGATTGTAATTCCAAGCCTCATATGTACAAGACTGTAAATTTTAAATGCAAGTTATCAAGGTCAGGGCCTGGGAAGATATATTTTAAATTGCAAAGAGGGATGGGAAGTCAGAAGACAGAAGCTCCTCTGAACTCCCTGTTGGTAAGCTTTATTTACTCACTGTTGAGGGTGCTGGCTTTAGGCACCCATTTTTGGTTGCCTTACTCTATCCACATTCCATGAGCAGGCATTATAACAAATATTAGAATTCAAGCATTCTTCACGGGCAAATCTGGCTTGCTGAGTACTTCCAACAAAAACAGGGGGAGCTTTACTCCTTTCAGCTGTGATTTTTACCTCATAACATCCTTAGTGCAGTGGAGAACAGGTGACCTGGTTGTAAATTAAGGTCAGAATTGTCGCGTGTGTACACATGGTTTCTACCATCAGATAAGTACACAGATAAACATGTGGTAGCTATTTTAATCAATCATACCCTGGGAGCTTTGCCCACTGTGTTCCCAAGAACAGGGTGCAAGATGCAGCACTCTAAAGAAATTCCACACATTGCAGCAAGTAACCCTTTACCAAAACCAGGGATGAGAAAAACTGTCATTTCCTTATTAGAATCACATGTCATCACCTTGCCAGCTGCATTCTTGAATGCTCTTCAGCCCTTTTTTTTGTACTGGCTTCCCACAAACACTGCACATAAAACCAGGGTGACTCACAGCATCCTTCTATGTCAAACAATTCTCCGAAAAGGCTGTGCTGGAGTCATTTGATGCCGTGTTTGCTAGTGCCCTGGAGGCCTCCAGGCAATCCCCAAGTCAGCTGAGTTCGTGTTACCAGAGATAAGTAGCTGGCACTCAGACTGCATGCCTGCACAATTTTTACTTCTTTTCAGTCATAAAATCATTTCCCAATTTATGTGGAAATCACATATTGCTCACCAAATATAGGAAATGGGTCATATTGCAGTCAATATTCTCCAGGTGCCCTATGGTCAGGTCTGATGGATGGGTGACTGATTTAGAAGCTCCTTTTGGCTTTGGTTCTTCCTAGCTGACCTATTTGCAGCAAGCCGTGCTTGTGCTTGGCAGATAACTATATTACAAGTGTGAGTAAATACTAATTATTTACAGGATAGATAATTTCCCAGGGGACCGATGATCCTCATTTCCTCATTTTCATGTTTTCTTCTGTCTCCTCAAAATCTGGATTTTTGCCTTGTGGAAGAAAGTTTCTCTGAGTTAAAAAGTGGAAAATGCTAAGAGGGTCAGGGAAGAAACAGTTTCTGGACAGCACCTTCAGGGAAATCTATTTTCAAAACTTTGAGGACTATATTAAAGCTGGAACTGTACAGAGTGAGTTTTTACTTTTTTACCTTGGATCCAAGTTTACACAGCTCCCTTCATGTTTTTAGGAAGTACTGCTTCAAAGGAGCACTGAAACTCCCTTTTAGATGATGGATTGGAGTTCTCCAAAGCAAAGATCTCCAGCAAGGCTGCTGAAAAAAGCAGTGAACTATCTGAATAACAAGCCTTTATTTACTCAGGTCATGTTAATCTAAGCCCACTCTCAAATGATTAGCAGAGTGTCTGCTGGAGGAAGCTGTGGTGCTCCACATGCAGTTGGCCTTGCCTGCACTTTCAAGGCATGATCAAGCGGGTTTTTCCGTGGGCCCCAGAGCACTGCGTGCTATGCCTCAGCATGAGGAAGCAGAACAAGATCCTCCAAGGGGATATGCTTGTCAGTTCTCTCCAGGATGGGAGATGAAGTTATCAGATGAACTCTCTCGCTGTTGACAACTGCGCAAGCAATCACTAATGTTTAATAAAACTGAAGCTGCAAAGTTAACATTTAAATTCATTCTGTGTAAAAGTTGCAGTGAAACCATGAGTCTTTTATCTCTGAATTTTTTAACTGATAACAAGCGAAGCTTTATAATCTTTTAGAATTCTCATTTTGTGCAGCAATGTATTAAAATTTCACTGGAGGTTAGGTTGGTCATACAGAGAGACCGTTTTTAGAAGGGTATCTGAAAACTGGAGGTGGGATTTCGAAGAGCATTTTTAGACCCAGAAATTGGAGCTCAGCAGGTGGAAGGCTGTGATTCCAGAAAAGTAAAAATCCTCTTTGCCAAAGAAAGAAAAGTTTTAACCTTTTCCTGTTTCTGTTTGGATTTGAGGAAAAGTACAGACTGATCCTTAAATCCTGTATACCATATGTATTCCAAATATATCCAGTTGCATGACTGATGTTTATTGTCTGGTGGCTCTGCAAGCATGTACAGTGGTCACCAGTGTATTTCTGTGCCATTTCATTTGTGCATTCCAGCCCTCTTGCATGGACATGAGGCTGCAATATCAGCTTTTTAGGCTTTCAGAAAATGAAGAAAAATGTCGTAGGGTTGGAATAGGAACTCACAGTAGGAACACAGCTTCAAGCTTGGCATCCACTAAGTATTGGAGCAGCTCAGGACATAAGAACACTGGAAAAGGGGAAAATTTTTATAGGCTGATTGCTCTGCTGGAATAACTGCTGCCTGGCTGAGAGCCTAGCCATTGTTTTGGAGCCACTTTAGATCACTTCCTGTAACCTCAGTAAAGACAGCCCAACAGTTGGTGAATTCCTCCGTTACATTAGCTTTCCATGTTTCTCATGGTGTTATCAAGTGAGAATTCAAAACGAAATTCAATTGACATGTTATTATACTGGTACAAGATGAGTGTGATCTTTCTAGTGCACTCCAAATAATCCTTATCTCTGAGAATGAGTTACTGTGTATGCCCATGCTCAAGGGCAGCCCTGAGAGTGCATGAGATAGAATGAAAAAGCCATCATGCATTTCCCCTTCCTGTTAAGGAGATTGAGTTCTGTTCTGAGCCAGAATGCTTGCATAAGAACATGCGTCCAAATTATGGAAGTTATTTTGATAATAGTGTCATATCTCGGCAGTCTTTGAGAATGACCATGTCAGATATGTAAAGACTCTGGAGAACTTTTGAATCTGTTAATACCAGAAATTTTGAGTCTACTGCCCTCGTGCTCATTAAAATGAGGGCAGTACAATAAGCTAGCGGTATTTCACAATAAGCAAAATGGTTTTATAAGCATGAACACAATTCCTCTGTGTTGGTGTCCTTTTGTCTATAAATAGCTATATTTTGCATCCTGCTTTTCACCCTTTAAAAAAACCAAACAGATAAACCACAAACAACAAACCTCGCCCCACCCCAACCAGCCAAGCCCCAAAGCATCAATGGAGCACAAAGAAGCTCATCAGTGCCAGCTAACCAGCTAGTTTGGTGTAGCATAAGGTGCAGGAAAGGAATGAATGTGACTTGTTGTGACTGATTAAGAGGGGCAAAGCAGGAGCACGGGGAACAATGAGTGCATGCTGTGTGGAGTGTGCATAGTTCTGGAAAGTAAGAAAGTGAAATGCTGCTGAAATATTGATAGGGTGGATAGGATCTGGAATGATTGACAGCATGTGTGTGTGTCTTGGCAAGTTTAATTGGATTTGTTGGGGTAGAGGGTGGAAGAATGTGGTGCATTTCCTTTTATGGGTCTCTTTCTTTCAGTCTCTTCTTTTCTTTCCTATAGAATTGACATTCAATGCATATACTTTTCATTGTCTGCATAGAAAACCTGGTCTTTATTCCCCTAAATTTTAAGGTTGACGTAGCTGTGTAGAAGGGATGAAAAGAGATGTAAAGCAGCTTTCATTGCTTTGTATTTACTACTTGTTTTCACTCTTCAGTGAGCAGTCATGCCTAGTGAGAATGGTGACTTGGAGGGGAAAGAAGAAAAGGAGTAAGTAATAGAATGGTGGCTAAATGAATTTCAGTATTATGATGCCCATCCTAACAGGAATTCTTCCGTGATGACTTGTGTGTGTACTCTACTGAGTATTACTGGGTTTTTCTTTTTGGCTTATCATCTGTAACCAGATTCCTATCATCCTGCCACAAGACAGGAAATTGAGGCTGTATGCACAAAGGTCTTAGCGAGTGATGAAGTCCAGGTCCCTCAAAATTCTGATCACCCCAGTGCCCATTCAGCCTCCTAACTTCTGCTGAAACAAGTAGGTGTCTGTCATAGGAGAGCTGTCTCACTTGCTTTGATGGTCAAAGCCTGGATTTCCAAGTTTCCAGCCATAGTGTATGTAGGTTTTCTCTGCAAGGCTGTCTTTTAGCCTTCTTTTCTCCCTCATGCTTTTCTGCAGTACAAGTAAACTGTGCTTTTCAGCAAAACTGTTGAACCATCTGTTCTCCGCCCTACGTGTGACTTCCCATTCTGGTATAAATCAGTAGTTCCTCTGATCAAAACTAGAAAGCAGAAAACCACTCTTGATTGTTGATTTCTGTAAAGTTGGGGGTTTTATGCGTTTTGGTTTGTCTTCTGTTGTTTACAGGGCTTTTTTTTTTTTTTTTTGGTTTGTGTTTTTTTCATCATGGATTTTGGTGGTGTAGATCAGAGAGCTGATGCTGGGGATGGCAGCTTTCAAGGCATTTCAAAGTGAAAACCCCAAATTCTGCTCCTGGGCTCAATGGGAGAGAAGTTTGATGTGAGTGTGAGTGAAGGAGCGGTGAACCCAGGAGGCTTCCCTTGTGTGGTGAAGATGGACAATTGCTGATAGAGGACACTGCATCAAAGGTAAAAATTTTCCATTGCTCCTGTTCTGAGTTCAGGGTGACTCACTAGCCAAAGACTTGGTAATCCCTTTTCAAAGGGATCTATTCCAAGCTCTTGGGTATATACTTCAGAGCTTTTGTTTCTTGCCTTCTTTCTGCTTCACTCTGCCCTATGAGCAAGCTTAACAGTCTGTGAAAACCGATGGGTTGGTAGCTATAAGGAGGGGGGACTTAATGACATGTTCAGTCATCTCTGAAGAGATGAAGCCAAACATGTGTCTTAGTAGCAGGATATTTTTGGAGCTGTTTGTCTATTTTCAAATAACAAACTTAATGTAATAATGTAATTACACAGCTCTAAATTCAAGGATGTGTTTTCACTGGAACACAATAGAAGCTAAGCTATCAGTCAGATAGCTCATTTTCATTGCAGTAACAGCCAGTTTCACTGGCAGAAATATTTCTGAATTTTGTGCTTTTACTTACTTAAGGCTGCTTTTGGTGTGAGAGAAATGTGTCTTCCTGAGAACAATTAAAGTCTGGGGAAAGAAGAGGCAAAGTATAGGAGAACAGTCTATTTGTTTGTTTGATCAGATTTTTTTATTAGTGTGTAAGCTGAATTCAATTTCTGAGTAAAAATATTGATGCAAGAAACCACACATCATTTTTCTGCTCTGGATGTTGTAGCTTCTTTCTTATAAAAAATCTGCATTTTAGAGAAAAAAGAACCCCAAAAAGCAAAGATATCATTCATGAAGGGTCAATGCTTTATTGCTTCACTAATCAACAAATATCTATCTCTGCTTGCTGCAAATTTGCTCCCATTGCACCAAATGTTAACTCTTTAATCTTAGCACCCTCTGCTGTGGACAGTTATAACAACATCATATTGAATTATTCTTGGTTGATAACTTCTGTATTTCTTTTGTAATAAAGGGTCTACAAATGCAGTGAAACTTGTATCAATGGAGTGGTGTGAATATCATATGAAAAATGTATTGCTTTTCTTGTGTTAATCTTGAAGGTAACTTTCTTTTCAAATGTTTACTGAAGAAACGATGTGTAGAATACAAACAAAAGGTTCTAAATTGCTGTAGATTACAGAGGATCCCAAACCATAATCAAACTTTGCAGAAGAGAAGTGTAGGAAGGCAACCTTCCTTCAATCTGGAGATCAACTCCAGGCTGTTCAGTCCATAAGAAAAAGCCTATATTTGCCACACACACTGATCATATCACATCTACCTCTGGTGATACCATTTCTAAAGTGTCGAAATAGACAAGAAGAGAAGAGTGAATGTGTCTGGGGTGCCTGGGCACGTTATCACCAGATGGATGAAAGAGGTGACTGTCCCACTCTGCTCTGCATTGATGTGGCTTCACCTTGTGTCCTGGGGGCCTCACAATATAAAAAAACATTATTGAGCTGTTAGAGAGCATCCAAAGGAGGGCCACAAGGATGGTGAAGCATCTGGCAATGAAGCTGAATGAGGAGTGGCTGAGGTTACTGGGTCTGTTCAGCCTGGAGAAGAGGAGACTGAGGAGAAACCTCACTGCAGTTACAGCTTCCTCATGAGGGGAAGAGGAGGGGCAGGCACTGATCTCTTCCCTCTGGTGAGCCGTGACAGGATTTGAGGAAATAGCCTGAAGCTGAGGCAGGGGAGATTTAGGTTGGATATTAGTAAAAGGTTCTTTACCAGAGGGTGGTTGGGCACTGGAACAGCTCTCCAGGGCAGTGGTCACAGCACCAGCCTGGCAGAGCTCAAGCAGTGTTTGGACAATGCTCTAGGGTTCCTGGTGGGACTGTTGGGGTGTCCTGTGCTGGGTCAAGAGCTGGACTCAATGATCCTAATAGGTGCCTTCCAACACAGCATATTCTATGTTTCTATAATATTAGCCTAATTTATAATAAAAATATTGCAGGGATTTACTTTAAAATCAAACTTTGTTATTGTATCTTTCCAGTAACCAGTTCAATTTTTTAATCTCTCAGGGGAGGATTACATTTGATTTTAGCAGAGGTACAGTCTGAAAACTGAAGGAAGAAACTGTTTCTAGAAGGTACGTTAAGAATGACAAATTCTTTTACATTTGATAACAGACAGAAAATCTCTTTTACCTCCTTAATGAAACCTTTTGCCCTAGATCCTCAGTTGGAAACACTGTTTCTAGTGAACCTTTCTTCTCCTTCATCTCATGTTTTGAACTTTTCTCCAGCTCTTGTCAGGCTTGGAGGCCAACCTGCTGGTTTTCCCAGAAGAGTGCTTTTGAAAAATGCAGTAATTTCAGAATATACATAAGCAGTTCTCTGTACTTTCAGTGTCTTCCTTCAAATGATTAAGTATTTGATATCAACCCTCCCTTCATATTTTCTGTTTTCTAGAAAGCAGCATGTATAACAGCAATAAGAGTCAGAATCAGTCTTGCCCTTGCTCTTCCAACTCTGCCTGTAGATCATTCATATGAGAGCTCTATCATCAGAGCAGCTTCTGAGCATTGTTGAAGATGTGGAACAGTGAAATCTTTTTTGTCAAGCCTCCAAGAGCAAATAGCAGCAGAGATGAGATTTTGAGTATGTTGGTAATACTGCTCTATTGATTTCAAAACACTTTACAACCATGAACTAATTAGCCTTAAAAAAACAAAGTAAATTTGCATTAATGACACCCATTTAGCAAATGAAGAAGTGAAGGTAAACAAGGGTAAGTGAAATGACCAGAGTCAAGTGATGAGTGAAGGTCAGAGGAAAGTCTCCTGTTTTCTATTTATTCTGCTTTTATGTGATCTCATTGAGAAAATTTTTGCAGTGGAGCTTGCAGCCATTTTAGTTTTATCACAAACTTGCACATTTTATTACGAACTTGAGCTTCTCTTACAAGAATCAAGGTAAGATAAAAGCTCATAAAAGTAATAAATGTTTTTAGGCTCTCAGGTCCAGCTTTGATTTTCAAGAGGCAGTTTCTTATAGCAGAACGGGGCCAGCGGTGGTTGTGGGGTTTTCTGTGTTGTGAGCCTTTTTTTTCTTGTTTGTGTTTTTCTGGTGGTGGTAGGTTGACTGAAAAGTGCCTTAACCTTCAAAATGGGAGCTCCTTCATGTGGGCTTGACACTGATGTCATGCATCTGTCCTACCCTACCTATGGGAGGACTAAGGCCTTCTCAAGGGATTGCTCTGCTCTGGTGATCCCAGCCAGTCTGTGAGCCTGGGGGGCTGTTACAGAGTGGAGCAGCTTAGAGTCAGTGGAGCAACCCTGGATTAAAATCAGTGTTAAAAAGTGGAGGATCAGGCACACAGTAAATGAATCACGGAGAGCAGTGCTGACCCAAACAGAGGATGACTTAGAACATTAGGTTATCCTTGGAAAGGGAGGTCTCAAAGCCAAGCCTTATACTTTCTTAATGGGTTTCATTAGGAAGAAATAAAAGGAATTGGAAAAAACAAGGCATGTAGCTTAAAAGGGAACAGCTCCGGCCCAGTCTAAAATTTGTTCCATTTTTCAATAAAAGAAGCCAATGTTGCCTTGAAATTCGTGTCCCTTCAAAGTCCAAGGAGGCCTGTATTGTTGGCCTGCTCAGTCAGAACGCTCCAGCCACTTATTGCATGTGGAATGCACTCAAGGGACTGACTGAAAAAATATGATTTAGTGAAAGCTTGTACCCAAAACACATCATTGGCCTCTGATCTCTGAACATTTAAATATTTCAAGCTTACAAGCGGACGCTGTCACGAGGACAGACCCTGATCCCTAGCTGATTCTAGAACATCTGTTGAGGCATTTACCAAGTTAATAGATTAGCTATGAGAATCAGGCAGGTGTTTTTCACCAAAGCCAGAAAACATCAAAATCAGATTGCCCTCCAAGTCTTTCAGCACAGGCAATCGAGTTAGAATGACTCATAGAGTCTAACAGATAATAAAACACACATAACATTTGCTTTAAGGTACAGGTGGGGATATTTTGTACTGCACTTAGGAGAAAGAAAAACTAACTCTATTTGGGAATAGAGTAATTGAATACAGATGGGAGGAGGCAAATGAAAGAATTTAGCAAATATCTCAGTGGAATAGCTAATGGGAACGAGACAGAATAGGAAATTAAAAATTATTCGAAGCAGATGGACCATTCTTTGAGTTTTTTAAAATTTATTAGGGCTGCGAAAAAAATGTGTCTGTTTATTTTCCACGGCCATGAAATTAATGACTTGGTGAGTTGTGCTTGTGCAATTTTATGACTGCCATGTCATTTGTCATAATTTGGGTTCTGTTTGATATGGATTTATGAATATTTCCTCCCCCCCAGCATGATTTATGGGTGTTGGTCATATGTGAATTAGACTGTCACCTTTAGTATGAAAAAGTACAAATGACAGATTATAAAAAAAAAAACAAGTGCTCAAGTCCTTAGTGCTGGAAAGCAGAGTTCACAATTCCCTATTCTGCTTCTTCATTGGAAGTTTTTGTTTGGAGCTGATGATTAAATATTTGGACTTGAGTCAAGCATATGGAAACATTGAGAGGGCTTGAATAGATCTGAACTCATCTGAACTTCACCTGTGAAACTCAGCTTGAGTCATCCTTTCCTTGTATTATGCATTGAAAGAAAAAAAAAAAAAAGAATCTGTATGCTACTTGCTGTAGGAACAACTGATTTACTGTACCAGAGCAGCAAGTTGGCCTTGAAAATTTGCTGTCTTGCTTCCAGTAGTGGCTAGCTCTGGGTGAAGCTTCCATGAAAAGTGGAAATAATCTTACACACTATGTTCAGTTACGCAGCACTGCATAATTGAAGGAGTGAGATTGAAGGACATATGAAACAGGCTGGATTCCTGTAATAATAATGGTATTGTAGGTTTAGATCCAAAGCACTAACTTTTATACTAGCTGTTATCGCTTCCATGAAAACTACTACTCTTTGCTATTTGTTTTGCAATGTGTAGTAACAGCATGCACCAATTTAGGACAGAAGGAGAAGCACAGTTGCTCCTGGATTTGAGCCACCTGACTTCAAGCATAAAACTGTGGCATCTAAGTTAGTACCTAATCACCCAAGGCTCCCCCATTGATGCTGGAAAGTGATATGCACCTCCAGAGGCTAATTCAGCCCACGTGTCTTCATCCATTGACTATGCAGGCAGAGAAAAACAGTACCCCTTCCTCATTTAGCTCCCCAGTTTGGCCTAGAAATTCATGTGGGAGGAATTAGAGCCCAGCATGGGATACAGCTTTAGAAAGAAGAAACAATACACCTTGCGTGTCAACAGAGCATTGCCAAGCATCTTGCATTCTGAGCTGGCAAATGTTTCCTTTATGGGGGATATAACTGGTGCCTTCTACAGGTCTGACACAACTCTGTGCTGAGGCCCACTTGCTGAGGCCCAGACAGCATTGCTTTCCAGTGGGAGGCTGATAATTCTTACTGAATATCTGTGCTTGGAGAAAGGATGGTTACTTTACAGGGAGCTACCAGGGCAGTCTTTGCATGTCTTGCTAATTACCTCTGAGGCTAATTGAGCACCTCTTATTTTGGTTGGTTTTTTTAGTAGTTAGTCAAGCAAGAACCTGCACTAGCAGGTCACATCTGCTGTTGTGATGGTAGTTGGGATGCTTTACAGTGGTCATATGCAGCTGCACAGAACTGGACCACCTTGAAAAATAAACCTGGATCACCTGTATTTGAATTAAAGAGTAAAGTCCAGTAATCTTAGAATCATAGAATCATTTAGGTTGGAAAATACCTTTAAAATTATTGAGTCCACCATTGTTACTTTGGTGACTTCGGAAAACTGCACAATTTTTGGAGAAATCTTGGCCATCAATTAAAGCTTAAGATCAATTGTGGTACTTTGATGTATATCAGAAATATTCTATTTGCTTTGGCTGATGAAACTTGTATTCAACTAATCAACCTATTCCTAGGGTCCAAATTTACTTTCACAGTGTAAAAGTAGCTGATCTTTAAGTTGTCTGACAGTTCCAAAGGGAAAATTTTTTTGGAAGATGGAGAACTGAAAAAAAAAAATCCATTTCAGTCAAGTAAAATATTTTGCTTAAGTGAAAATAAAATGTGCTGCTTAGGATTTACCTACATTTAATAAGTTTTTTCCTTGCTTGAAAGATGCTTCTGAGCAAGCTCCTTTTGAATCTTTGTTCAGAAATAGTTTTTTAAAACTACGAGGAGTCAATAATTTCAGTTCTTTTTCAATATTTCAGGTGGGTCTTTTTTCCCTATATGGAAATGAGGAAAATGAAGCAAATTTGCAGAACCTTTTGTTTTAACAATCTTTATGCCCTCCAATTTTATGGGCTTTGTTTATTTGTTTGTCAAAGCATTGAGTCTGGATTAATTCTCTTAGTTACTTTTCTATTTTTTCACTTACTGGATGGATTGTCTTGTAAATTTTGCATTGTGTTGCACCATGTTTTGAAGTGAGTGAACTAAACACAAAATCCCTTTCTGTAAAAACAGTTACACTAGGTTTGGGGTAGAGAGAGGAGAATATGAGCTGTTGGATAACAGAAGTGTTCTCACTGAGCTTAGATTGAAGCTGTTTTGACCATATCTGGCAGTTAAAAGGCCAAGCTGCTCCTACCCTGTAACCATAAAGAAATTTGCCAGGAAGGCAGGTGTCTAACTATACAGGCAATCAGATCACAGAGCAAAGTAATCATGATTTCCAATATTCAGCATAGGTTGCCACATTAGCACATGTACTTTGGAAGAGAGGGAGAAGTAATCAGAGCAAGATAAGGACAAGGGTGGAGATCATTTGAACCAGTACAGTTACAATAGGGCAGTAAATTTTATATAGCTTTTATTAAGCCATTTTGGTTTTTTAATACTAAAAATAGGGCAAAGCTATCTGAAAATGAGAAAATTCCTGAGTTTGCTTTCATTTGTTTTTAAGTTACTGAAATGTAGCAGTGTGTTTCTTGGGAGGCACCATTTGCACACACATGTCTGCAACTCTGAGCGAGTCACAGCTGCAGAGTTTCTTTAAGGCATGCATGCTTGGCTTTGACATGTTGAGATTTATGGTGAGATTTAAGTTCTTGTACCAATGGTGACGTTTCCTGAATAGTTTTCATCCAGATGGTCTCTGAGAGGATAAGGTTTAACAAGATTTATTCACTGAGAGGGGGCAACGTGAATTAAAATTACAAGGGGTACTGTATATACACTAATTCTTTGCCATTCACTGCCTCATGAAATGTTGAAAATCCTTGCTCTTCATTCCCACCAAAACAAAGTTAAATGGAGTTGCTTCTTTCAACATACTGCTCCACTCTGAGCAGATTAGGGCTCTGGCAAACAAGTGCTATTAATTTTGTAGGGGTGGAGGAAGGGGTCACTACTGCCCTTAATGTCTACCCTGCCACTTTGCCATGGAATTCCACCTTACTGCTGGAGACAGCAGATGTAAGCAAGTGCCAGTTTTTCAATTGTTATAGTTTGCAGACCATTGGCAGTTAAAATTAATGTTCTGGCTCAGAGCTCTATGGATGAGGGCTGGACCATGTCGCTTTCTGATGGCTCTGTTTCAGCTTCTGGTGGGGGACTGCTGCAGACAGCTGGGAGAGCTAACCTCTTAAGCCATTATCACTAAATCCAGCACAACCTCTCTGAGCGAGCTCCAAGTCTTCAGCCTTTGAGAACAGTTAGGGCTACCCACACTGTTTGGGGCCCTGAGGCTGTATCTTCAATGGGTTACTTAAAATCATTGGAGCACCAACAGTTTGTGCAAGCTGAGTATCTAGGCATGCTAATTCAGATTATGATTGCTGAATCTAGATTTTCTGGAAAATTATACATCTTCCAAACAAAAAGAATTGATGTCATTTTGTACTGAAACCTTGTAGGTTTTCGTAAGGCTATTGACTCACAGCGAAACAGTTAAGCACACGCTTAACTGCTGCAAGATAAGTATCTTCATCAAAGAAAACTAACAAGTATTGTTGCCATGCTTACAGCCAAACAGTTTGTAAGCATTTTGTTAGACAGAGTTTTATTGTTTTCAGGTTTTTCTATTTAAAATACTGTGAAGTGACTATGGAAGCTCTACAATTAGAGGCTTACTCAAGTTTACTGAAGAAAAAGAAGCTGAGTTATTAAAGGTCAATGTGTTTTATCCATTTGCCATTGTCCTCACTTGCAGGGTGAGTTTTGTCTCCATATCTAGAAGTAAGAAAGTAAGTAAGTAAGAAAGTATCTTAGCTGTTAACAATTTAGCTTCTTTAGCAGGATCAAGACATTTTGGTTTGGATATCATAATATCAAACCAGAATGCCAGTGACGGCATTAAGGCAATAAGTTCATCCTAGAGGAGCATTTATAGGAAAATAGAATGTCCTGCTTGATAACAGGAAAAAAGAATTGACAGCATATTGCCTCAACCTCTTTGAGCATGTTCAAGATTGGTGGGGTTTTTTTTATTATTATTTTGCTTTTCTATCTCATATGATTTGAGGAAATACATTTCATTCATTGCCTGCTGCCAGTTGATATCTAACGTAAGATCTTCACAATCAATGATTGGTCTTGAGTCCTTCAGTGTCTGAGTTGTCAATTTGTGATTCTTTTATTTTTAAAAAGGTAGCTACTCAGTGTTTCATAAAATTGTCTGCATTTCGTATTGTTTCAATTTCACCAGCTGCAAGTACAGGTACTGAAAAGTCACTAATTGCTTTTATAATAATGAGCTGGTGAACAACACAATTTTAAAATAATGGGAAAATAAGAAGGGAGAAGTCTTTGTAATTGTTCTTTCTGTCTAAGAATGGACAGTCTGACTAAAATATAGAAGAGTAATTGTATTGAAATAGGCCTCATTGTATGGTAGCAAGTTAAAAATCTGCCTCTTGCTGCAGAGCTTGCATTAATATTGTTTGAGAGAAGTAGCATCAATGCACTGTAATAGACTTTTATTAATAGGCCAGAACAGTCATCAGTCTCTGGGTTAGTGTGATAGCTGAATGCAGTGAACATGAGCATCTTGAGAAGCAAGTAGAAAAATCTATCAATCACTTTCAGCATGAAGATGCTGTGATAATTAGGTTTACACTGATAATAAAATATATCCATATTTAAATAAAGTGTTCAAAGCCATAGAAAATGTAGGGTCCGTAGTGAATATCCTATGAAATATAAAAGAGGGCATCACCATAAATTCATCTAGCTGTGTAGACTGAGATCATTATTCTCTTGACCCATCTTGCTATTTTTAGAACAAAATTCATGCATTTTTCAATCAGCACTGTTCAATGGTAAGATCACTCCAAGCCTTAAAACCTAGGCTGGATTCTTTTCTTGCTGTGCTCATGTGCAAGGATCTTCAGTGTCCTTCCTGTTGATGGTCTGATGCCCTCAGCACAGAAGTGTGGTGGCATTTTTTAGTTTGTGCTAGTCACTTTTTCTTTCTGGTATTGGCCAGATAAAGATTGGGGTGTGCTCTGCTTCCTTTTATGCTGCTCTGTGTGGGTGGTTGGCTCCATTTATTTCAGTGAAATTACTCTAAGTTTATGGTTTAAGGAAAAACAAACTTCCTGGTCTAGTGGCTTCTGGTGCTAATGCGTCAAAGTCTCCTAGACTGAGAAATGATCTTTCATGTGACTTCTGGGGAAGAAAAGGTCCTGATTTTTTTTTTTTTTTCCTGTTCTAGGGTGTTGTCACAGGCAAGACAAGCCTTGTGTAGTGGGAATCCATTGCATTTGTGTCAAGTTTCGATCTCTTTATAGTTGCAGGTTAATCTATACTTTAGCATAAGGAATAACATGGCCTAGTCTGAGTCACTAACCTGCCCCACACTAGATGGCACATAATTATTTTTTATTATTTTAAGAAAATTAGTAAATTCAGCTCCTGAAAAAGTGATAGTTTGTCATCCCACTGCACTGATGTCTTCGTGCTGGACTGTGGCACAGCCGTGCTCAGGCAGCCGCAGAGAAGGCTTCTCCTGCCAGTGTGCCTCCACCCTGGCCTGTAGCGGGGGAGAGGTAACTTTGCTTCCCATGCTTCATTTAATTCTTGGCGCTGTCTGCTGGGCATGGCAACAGAGTTGCCAGTTGTGGCACGCAGGTTTATTGCTGGGAATTGGGCCAGAACCACCAATCCATTTTGGACAGACAATGAACAGGAATGGTAAATACTTCTTATTCATTACTAACCTAAGCTACATGTGAACTGAAGACTTGGAGGTGAAAGACTGTCTCCCATTCCTTAATCCCCTTAACATTTCAGTCTGCCTCATAAAATTTTCTAAAACCAAATGTAAACCCTGTGTATAAAATGAAATCCAGAGGAGAAAAGAAAGTCCAGAGTGAAGACTGAGCCTGTTTTCTTCTTCAGCAAGCTTCTTTGCTAGTAATGACCCTGGAAAATTGTTCTCTGATTATTCTCTTGAGAGATTACTCTAATTTCTTGCTGCTGTAGATGGCCATATGATCAATTGTCATCAGTTACTGCCTGATGATGGGTCATTACTTACCGATGCATACTTGGGGGAAAAACACATGCGACTTCCATTAGGAGGCAGAGTGCACCTACATCAAATATGAAGTATACACTAAGTTCTTATTAATAACCTTTCAAGACTGTCCTCCTAAAATTCCTAGCACAGAAGCTGCCTTCATAGTGGAAGAACTGAAACTATGAAATATTTGGAGCTTACATCCAGGCAAATGAGTATTCCCCTAAGTAAAAGATCTGATTTTCAGTTGAGCATTTCAATAACAGATCAGTTTTATTGAGAAAGAAAAGTAAAGCTCATACTCGTCTGCACTTTGCTTCAGGACTTCCTAGCTTAATTAATTAATTTAATTTAATTAAGGTACAGCCAGTATAAATATTTCCTTCTTGTTCCATTTCAAAGTTAAGAATGCATGTATGGCACTATGGAAAGTATTGCATTGGCCAGGAATTTTGACTGTCTTCAAGAATGTGGAGATTATTTCAGTGAAATTTTAAAATGTATTTCTTACATATTTTTTAAACTTCCTAGCAGAAACTCAAATCAAACAGACCATCAGCTGAGTAAACTACTGAGAACTGAACAATGTAAAGCATGCACAGTCATACTTTGAGTTCTACTCAAAAAGGCCTGAGTGGCCTTTTGAATGGATTCTGCAAGGACAACATCTTTCCTATAAAGGTGTGAAGAGAGTTTCTGTCTAAATCCCTGGGATTTTCATTTGCTTTGAAAGTGAAATCTAGTAGATCAAGAGGAAGAAAGTTAGAAAAAGGTGAAATTGGAAGAAGCAGTTGATTTTTTTGGTCCCAGTAAAAGGAGGGCATTGAAATACAGAGAGAAAGGTTTGGCTGAGATTTGGCCTCATCTAATCACATTGCCGTGTGTACCCATCTGGCACCGAATGACACTGGGTCTGTGTCATTCTGTTGCATGCATGCTGTTGTAAATTAATAGATATTCAAGTAAGTGTTTTGTGAGTAGTATTGGTTTTCATGTTTCCCCTCACTTCCTCAAAGTCCCATGTCTGTGTGGAAAACCTTTTATGAAGAAGTCTTAAGAGAAGCAAAGAAAAAGAAGGCTCATTCTCTGACTGGTGCTTATCAGTATCTTTTGTACAAACTGCCACTAAAGGCACTGATAATCATAAGCACATATTTAATCCATGAAGAAACCAAGGACTATGCAGGCTACTGGAATAACTTTATAATAAAGTTATTTGAAATGACTAGCAGACTACTCAGTTTTAACCACCTCAAAGTCAGTTTTGAAATTCTGTAGGCAAGGAGGGGAGTGGTCAGCTCAGCCCTCACATCCTCATGGATGCAGGTCACACTGTGTTTCAGTGTGGAAAGACGGCTGCAGTTCAGAAGCTTTACATTGACTAGCTTGGGTTGATTTCAGTTGCTGAGCTGTGACAGTCTGAGTCCTTACCCAAGACCCTTCCGGAGCCTGCACTGCTCTCAGGATCTGAGCTAGCTGATTTAAGCTACTTGGAGTATATCCTCGCCTCTGGATTACAAGGGAGTTATTGCAATGAATCAAAACTGCAAACATTTTGCTTGAAGCATATATCAGCTCTGGCCTGCTTTCTCATCATGAATTGGCCCTGGATGGTTACTTGTAACAAGCTGTTTAACACTGAAATGTGTATTTTGGGAAAGGATCTCTTTGGGAAATATCATGGTCTCTACACCTTCCTGCTTCTGTGCCCTGTGCTCATTCATCCATATTTATGATGTTGCTTGGGGAATTCTTCAAAGGAAGTTTGAGCCACAATCCCATTAAAGTATAGGCAGAGCTCAGTACCCCCTTCACTTATGTTATAAAACTGTAGGTAGAAGTTTGCAGACAGTTCAATTTGAAGTCACTTAGGGCTATGTAGATGCCAGGTGGAATCACCAAGGGTTCCCAAGGTGGTCAAAGGCCTGATGTCCACTGAAAGACAAGTAGGATTTAGGATCTTCTGTGTAGTCTCCTGTCGCTATGTTATATCTTTAGGCACTGAAGCGTGCTCTTAAATTTCCCCCCACAATCTTTCCCACCCTATTGTCCCCAGTGGTAACTGAAGCAGGACTGCAGTGGCCATTACACATTCCTCTCTGGCACCATCTAGTGATTCCAGAACTATCCTTCCAACCACTGCTCTTTCCCACTTCTGAACATGATGTCCTCTCCTTTGGCAATAACTTAAAAGCCAGATCAGTGCAGATGTCGCTCTCATGAAAAGAACTCACCTTGGAGCAATGGCTGCAAAGCCTTTTGGGAGAAAGCTTTGTAGTATGGCTCTTGTACTAACAGTTTAGGTTTGTAATTCAAGGTGCAAAACTGCCAAAGCACATAAAAAATAAAGAAGGTCTTGTTATAGATATTTTTTTACAGTAAAAATCAGGAATGGGTACGTGTGTGTCTGTTTTAAGACTGTCATAGTCTTTGAGCATATTTTCTAGTCCTAATAAAATGGCTGAGAATGAAATGAGCATACTTAAATTATAGAATGATTCAGGGCATCATGTTGTTAATAATGTAGAGAAATGAGATATAAAAGCTTTTACTCAAGCATACCCTAAAGCAAATTTAAGTAGAGCACACAGCTATGATGCTGATTGTTTTCACAGGTGTTGGCACCATATGAATTAAATGAAGAAAAAAATGGTGAAACATTTATGACTCATTAGAATTATGTGGTTTTTTATCCTGTCCTAACAACTGAAAAAAGGTGTAATTTACATTTGCAGCCAAATGGCGTGAAGTAACATTATACTTTACCGACATGAAAAGAGGAGACTTCCAGATGACTACTATTCTGAACTTTTCTAGTTCTCAAATCCCAGATTTTCAGTTTCTCATGTGGACTTTTGAGAGCTAACATTATTGTCCCATGAAAACAAAAAAATGACAAAAAGGAACATGGTAACTTAAAATCTATATAAAACATGTGGCTCCAAGAAAGTAAGGGCCATTCACTGGATGCAGCACTTTTACAATCAGAATATTTTTCCTTTTCATCAAGAATACACTTGATAGATCCAAAGAGACCACATCCATGTTTGGTTTGTTTTTTCTTTTTAAATAAACTCTGTATCCTCCTTTTCCTTAATTTTTTTTTTAATCAGAATTGTTTTGTTGTAGATCTTTTGTAGTTTGTTGTACATTTTAAATATTTACATGAAGGAGGTATCCTGACAGGGTGATCTATAGCAGGAAAGCAACAAATAAACAAATCCATGTCTACAGTATTTTAGATCCTGGTTTCCTGAGCTCCTAAGTGTTTATTTTTCCTATTGTAAAAACCTGCATTGAAATACATTCAAAATGGTGTTCATATGGCAGCTTTCAGGCAACATCTAATGTTTTAACAAAGCCATAACAGTAACCTCAGCTTCCCATACACTGTGTAGTTGGCTGGAAAAGAAAGCAGCTGATTTATCAGAACCTCCATGCCGTAGATGAGTCTTCAGAAAAAGAACATGTCGTACCTTGCAACTGAGACGTTTTGCAAACACCTAATAAACCAGGAAAAGAAAGTTTTATTGGGCTTTATGAACACATTTTTCTCCTCTCACCAGAGTACCAAACACAGTTTGTAATCCTACTTTCATTTATTTCTTTCCCCCCTGAAATTTCTCTTAGTGCAAACTCACACAATTTTGGCTGCCTAATTTGCATCTCATGGCCTGCAGTATCTCTTTAGGAGGGGAACTATTAAAAATACATTAGCCTGGTGTGGATGGGAATGGGCCAAATGCTGCCGGTTCTGAAGGCAATCTGGGAAGCCTCATGCTCTCTCTCATTCTCGATAGCTGTGCAAGCAACTGGTTTGCTTTTTCTGTCCTTGGACTTTCAAAGTTCTAGCAGCAGATGTAGGTGAGATTATTGTTCTTCTAAAAGTCTGCATTGAGAAAAGCACTTTTCTTCCTTTCCAAGCTTGCTCTAATCTTTAATGTTACCCTTATTTCTGTTCTGCCAGAACTGTGTCCTATTAGCATCCAAAAATGTTACACATAACTTTGGCTTGCTTACAGAAGATGATCCAACCACTAACATTTGCTTTCTGTAGCTGAATGCTGAAAGAAAAAATAATCCACATTTGAAATGTGAGACTTTGCTGCTGTCAGTTTCTGGAGTTGATTATTAGGACTGTGATTTTTATCTACTCACTTGTACAGTAATTAAAAGCAATTCCCTCATCAGTTATCATCCTGTGAAGCCAGCTTTTAAGCAGTGCTTGATGTACAGTTTATTAACCTAAGCCCATGTTGAGGGAAAGGTGACATAGTTTAAAAAGTAAGAATGAACACATCTGCTCTGAAACAAAGAGCTGAATTTAAAATAGATGCTTACTATTAAACCAGCAAAAATGCAATGTGATTTTAATTGGCAAAGTAGGAGTAATTACCTGGCTTGGGCCAGGTGTATGCCTCCATTCTGTCCACTCCCATCTGTGCCCTTTTTACGTGGATTATTTTCTATGGGGATATATCCTGTCATGATGGGGTAGGTGCTTAAAGAATTAAGAAGGAAATCAGGGAGTCAATAACTTTCATGCTGAAGAGGAAGAGCTATTCAGCTGCCTGATAACCTTTGCCACACCTTCTAGCAGGTATTGATGAGCACATATGATTATCAGTGTCAGCTCCAATTCAAAGGTATTTGATATTAACTGGATACCGTGCCTCTAGTTGCCACTGTTGTAACTTAGGGCCTCTTTATTCCAGGAAAGAAATGGAAAATAATAGGTAAGAAAAGTGCATGGTATTTATCTGTGATAACTTTTCTCATTGGGTGCTGGAGACAAAACATTAGGGTGAATGAAGGCAGACTGAGGGTGAACTCGACTATGGATTTATCCCACTGGACTTTTCTTGACTGCTGAAAATGATCGATATGGAATCTTGTGAGAGTACTCAAGTATTAGAAAGAAATGGCATTGAGAGAAGAAAATTGAAAGTGGGGCACAAATCCCTAAACCATTATATGCACCAAAAGCATCAGTGTGGAGGTGTCTGAGAAAGAGGAGCAGAAACAGCTCTGGGTGTAGAGATGCATACTGCAGTGTTTACTGATGGAGTTCTAGTATATCCAGAAAGTGGAAACAATGAGGTGAAAATCTACTACTGACTCTTCTCCTTCAAACACTTTCAGTCAAGGCAGTCTTACAAAACAGCATGGTGTGTGACAGGCAGGAAAACGATGCGCAATCCATGGTCAGCCAAGAGAAAGCAGTAAGTGCCACAGACTGTTGTGCCCACCCCCAGGAAGTGAATGAAGAACTGCATGGATTTTGTTTTAAATGGAGCTGAACAGTAATCCCAGGAGATTTAAGAGCTGACATCATGCAGTGGATACATATTTCACACCTGGGGATAGAGACATGCCTGAGATGAGCCAGGAAATGTATCTACAGGCCAGGCATGAATACCCAGTTGAAAGCATACATGAAAGCATACAGTGCAATCTGTGCAAAGAATACCGTGATTGACAAGAAACGCCTCATGGAATTCCAGCTCAGACCTAGGAAAAGGTCAGAATAAACTTGTTAATTTCTAATGAAAGAAACTTTATGGCACATTAGATTAATAACCCAGTTTTTAAAAGATGCACAGACAAGAACAACGATCAGAAAACTGAAGGTATAGATTTTTAAATGCACAATAACTCACTGGGACTGAGTGAGAGGCTCCTGATGCTCTTCATTTAAACATTTGAAAAATGTGGTACCTTTAAATACTTCTTCATAAGATTTGTGTTTCTGAGAATATGCAACAGGATAGAACTATGGCATCAGCCTTGGCAGCAGCCAGGAAACTGGCAGTGTTAGACAGATAATAAGGACGTTTGGCCTGGTTATTTTGAACCTCTTAAATGCTAAATGTTCTCATGGTTTAAATAGAGACATGTATTCAGACTCTGGTCTTGCAGTCTAGGTAAGTTTGTCTACTAAAGCCCGAGGCAAAACCAATCAATATTTTTTCTTTACAGTTCTTAGGAAACTAAGCAAGCGCAAAGCACTGAAACCCCAGAGGTTACTGTATGCAGAAAGGTGTGTACAAAATATGCCATTAGGTTATTATGAAAAGTAACAAAAAATGTTACTGGATGCAGGATGTGAAATGAGTAGAACAAGCAGGAAAAAATGAAACTCCAGAGACTGTGCTGTGACTTGAATTGAAGATAGCACAGATGATCATAGTCTGTTAGGCTAATGTAAGCAAGACCAAAAGTATGTGAATTGTGCGATCAACACAGAGGATCAATATGGCCAATCCTTTTGAGTGCTCTCAATAGTAGTAGAAAACAGGGAAGTTGGACAGTACAGAGAGAAGTGGGTGGCTTCATTGCTGGCATGTGGTGTTGTTTCAGCTGTTGCAAATATCTGTCTGGCATCCATTTGCTACCATGTTGGAGTGTCAGTCTGCTTTAGGTCCTGCGTCATCTCTGCTATTCCTGTGCAGATATCCTGGCTGATTTACAGCCTTATCAAGTGGCACTGGGCACCTGTGCGTTGGACAGGAATCCTGGCCTCCACTTTGTAAATAAGTACACTCCTGAAGGGCCACAACAGCGTGGTCATGGCCACAGCCAAGCATGGCAGCAGTGAGCAAGTTGGACTAATCTTTAAACAGGTATGTCTGTGCAATAATTATCTTCAACATGGGTCTTTTAAGGCTGGCTGTGGGCTCAGCCCTACAGCTTCCTGCCTTGGCTGAGAATGAATCACCTGTGGGGTGCTGCATTTCCCAGAGCAGATGGGAGCTGTCAGGTTCAGAGTCAGAAATTATGGAAAGGGATACAACATGTAACAGCTCCCTTTGGGCAGGAGAGATTGGAGAGGGGGATAGGTAGGTCTCTTCAGCCAAGGAGAGGATATCACAGATAAGGATGCTTAAGGAAGATGCTTTAACAGGCAGTCAGGTGTCTATGTAAAATACCTAGAGGAGAAAGCAATTAAAAGAGCTCTAGTTGATTAAAAAAGTTGAAGAAAATGCAGTCAGTCTGAGAATAAACTTAATCACCAAGGTGCCCTTGAAGTTTATCGGACCACCTAGAGGTGCAATATCCTAGACAGGCAGCGAGTTCTCAGAAATATCCTTCATCTAATCTTTTTTTTATTATTTTTCCCTATCCTAGGATGATTGAAGTGTTTTGGTTTGGTTTGGTTGGGTTGGAAGACTGTACTAGCTTGCCAGGGGGAATTCAGAGGAAACCAGAATATTTTTCCAAAGAGAAGGTAAGGCCCAGCCACACCTTGCAACATCAAATCTTTAATCATGTACCTGCCTGTATAACAGTAGTAATATGCAGTGTTTCTGTAACATCATTCATGCAAGAATTTCAAAGCACTTCATAAGCACTAATTAATCAAACCTCACAAACCCTCAGCAAGCAGTAACTTTGCCCACCAATGAAGCGTAATCAGCTCTAAAATGGAACATGATGGCAGTTTGATATCTCATAACGTGATGCAACAGGTCAAGGCAAGTAGAACAGGAGCAATTGAGGGCACTTGGGAAGCACCGATCCTTAAATATCTTTGCAGATACAGTGCTTCACTAGATATGCATTTTGAAATATTTGGTAAAATAGTTTTGGGAAAAAGCAATTTATGTATTGCACATGAAAGAACAGTTTGAAATATATTTAAATATTCCTCATAGATCTCCTAATGCTAAAGGCAAATATCTGCATTTTGTGGGGGCAATGCATCAGAATACTTTCCACTCATTTTGGGACCTTAGTTTCCATCCCTCTAAGCAGTGGTACCTGGAGTCCTAGAGATCATGTAACAAGTCACTCTGATGTAGTTCTTGACCCCCAGGCACTGCCACCTGAGGCTCCCCAGGGGAAGAAGGAAGCTGTGTCCAAGACTGCAGGCTGTAGCTTCAGTTCCTCTGTGTTTTGAGGGACCATGCAGCACATTTAGTATTTTACCCCCCAAAATGGGTCTCTCAAAGCTGTGATCCCCAGCTACAAAACCTGCTCCACTGCAGAAGCCACAGGGCCTAAATCAGTGCCTTCTCTTAGCCCAGCCAAAGCTGTCAATGTTCCAGTTCATAACAATGAGAGAAAGATTGGGCTGGCTCAGTTTCTTTATATTTCTGCCAATCCGATCTTGAGGGGCGGACAAATTCAGACTATATTAGTATATCAGTTACTAATACTTTGAGTATGTATCTTCCCAATTAAGCATATGTTGAACAACCTTCAGCTTTTCCTGTCTGTAGGCAAAACATCACTGGGTTTTAGGTCTCCTGTCCTATCACTTCTCATCTCTTTTGGAAGCAAATGGGACTTTTTTCTTTTTTATTTACTTTATTGTGTAATAAAATGATACTGTACTTGTATAAAATAATGTGCAAACCATTAAGTAAGATAATGAAATGCTGGAAGTTAAAACAGTAAGCTTGAATGATTTAAACCTTGCTACATTTTAAGTGTGTAATATGTTTGCAAGAATGAAATTGGTCTTTGGGGCTGAATTAATAGTACAGATATCCAGCTCATTTTGGAAAGAACAAGTAATACCTAGGGACATAATTTAAACTAGTCTTGCAATTAGCTGGTCATTTCATATTTTGAAAGTTCTGGTCTTGTTGCTTGGCTTTATAAATGACTCATAAAGTCATCTTTTAATTATATATTATAGGTTTAAAAAACACAACAAAACCCACCAAACCGTTTGAATGAGAATCTTTCCTTTGGCAGGAGAGTGAAAAGTAAATCGTTTAGATGCATTATGTAGTATACTCCCCATTAATATGCCTTTGCAAACTTATTTTAAAACCCAAGATCTGGAAGCTCCTTTAACCATACATTCAGGTTGTCATAATTTTCCATGACTTCACTTTCTGATCATGAAGAAACAAAGTATTTTTAGTCAAAACTCGTCTCACTGTACATCTAATTGATAAATATGGGATATTACTGTAAATGCAAAAAGGTGACTTTATTTGTGAGTATAGCATAAACTGTCGAATCAGACACTCTATTATAGCAACTCAGTCAAACTTCTGCAGGACTAAATTGAGGTCCTAGGAGGGCTACGTTTTGTTGGGACTTGTCTTCTGTCTGTAGTACAGTATGAAAAGCTTTCTGCCTATCACATGGGGCCAAAGACATACTGTGCTGAAACTGAGATGGAAATCATCTCAGTCACCTTCTTAACCCCCTTTAATGCAATCGTTTTGGTTCCCTGGAACTGGGGAGAAAGAGCCTTTCCTAGTTACAGTTCCTTATAACTTCACTTGTAGCAGGTTATTAAGTGATAAGCTGTAGAGGAAGGCATTGTAAAGCTGAAATGTGGGGGCTTTTGTTTTTTGTCATCCAAATCAAGCATTCTGCCAACAGAGCGCGGGGTTCAGGTACTTCATTAAACCGACTTTTTGTACATTTCAGTCTTGCTGATAGATAGCAGCTGCTGCAGGAGGTCACGATCTGGCCCCAAATATGACTTCTATGCAATGAAGTAAGGATACTTTAGTAGGCTGAATTATATAATTATTATCAGCATGTCTGCAAATGCAACACCTCAGTGAAGTGATTTGTGGGAAGATTTCTAGATTGTGAATCGTGATGCTGTGTGGTGAAATTTTGGCTGAAGTAGCTATCATTTAAAAGATATTGTGAATGCATAGATTTTAGTCCTCTAACTAGCCCCTTTTTACCAACCTGAAAATTAAGAAATTATTTGCTCATGTATTTACCTTTCTTTAATCTCTTGACTTTACAAGTTGGTTGAAACATACACTATTAATGGATTTGATACAATAAAAAAGACATTGTGTCTATCCACATACATATACTAGAAATTAAAAGTTGAGGGGTGAGAAATGAAAAATTCATAGCCTTGGATGTTGAGAAAGTGAGACCTGCTGTCTCCCCTTGAAGTCACCTAGGTGAGGCATTTTGACATAATGGAAGCATCAATGAACTGCTCTTGATTAAAAGTTTGACAGGTTGACACTATCCCCCTGAAAAGGAAGACCGGGGTTGAAAGAAAATTTTAATACAAACAGAATTTCATTAATACCACAGTTTCCTATAATGGGGGTCTTCCTCCCCCCCCCCCCCCCCCCCCCCCCCCCCCCCTCCTTTGTTACTTTTGCTTAGATGGTGTCATTACCTTTTAAAGGTGAAAGACACTGTGGTTAAGCTTTGTCTCAGAAACTATGTCATACTAATGGAACAGGAGCTTTCAAGTAAAATATGAAACAAACTGTCTGGAATTGTTCTGATTCTCAGGCACAAACAAAACCAGTTTTAATAGGGTGGTTCCTTAAAGTGCAGGCTCTAGTCACTGAGCCAATATTTATTTTGTAGAGAGTACAGAAATTCATTAAACAATATAAAAGAATCAATATAAGCAGAATATCAGAATGGCCTTACATCTCTCAAGTTCCAAAAATATAGCCTCACTTCACTTTATTTACCTTTTGAGAGCTTTTTTTCTCTAATGTGGTAACTGTTAGACTCTATCTGCTCTGCTCAGTGTTAGGGCTGTCATGATGAAAGTGCATAAACAATATAAATAATAGTTTTTGGCACATGAAAGGAACTCTGAGTGGATTGTTCTTTTGGAATTTAACCATCACTGTTTTTGTTTGACTTTCAGGGATTTTTTATTATTATTTTTTATGTTTAACCCAAAAATTCATATAATCTTAAATTGATTATTTGAAAAAACATAATTCTTTTAACATATACATTACAATTTAATATTTATAGCTCGATGCCAGGCAATTCTTATACAATTTAGTAAATATTTATTAAATCAGACTTGTTTTTAAAGACTTATAGTTTTATAACCACTCTCTAGCACTAATACTCTTTGAAGCAGAATATCAGGCTGCACAAGTCAGCTTCTATATTGTAGGTCCAGTCCTTGTCTGCAGTGATCCTTCTTGACTTCTTTTCACTGCTGAATAGTTAAATAGTTTAAGCTCTTTCAGATCCTTGATATTATCAGGTTATATAACCTCCCACTCCATTCCCATTCATCATCTCTGCAATGTAATATTTGCACATGGATTTTTTACATCTTATTTGAGATTTGCAGAGACCCTTAAAGCAATTGATTAAACACACAATATCTTTCTTTGTGATGCATTTTTAATTTCTCATTTAGAGGCAACTTAATTGAATTTCTGTAAGTTTACAGTTAGTATTTTCCAGATATCATTTAATTGTAAGTGCTGAATTTTTAGATGCAGAGCTTGAGGCATATTTACCACCTTAATTGCAGACTCATTCTAACTCTTTTTTTGAAGATGATGAGTGTTGAAGTACTGACTCACAGTGGAAGGCAGGCAGTGTGCATCTTTTCCATTTGGAAACCTAAAACTAAGCAATCTAAATCAATGAACTTGATACAATGACATAAACAGCTTATCCCGTCACCAACAGAGTCTGTAATAGAACCTGGGCATCTGCTTCACATTTTCTTGTTCTTCAACCATGCCATTTGTGTCTCCTTAAAGCATCAGTGACAAATTAAGTAAAAATAGACATGTGAGGAGTATGGGGAAGAGAATGTTGAAAACAAAGCAATTCAGAACATTTTATCCTTTCCATCCAAGTCAATGGCAGGTGTTCTATGTCCTATTACAGCCTTGATAGCATGTTATGTTGCATCATTTCAGCATACTTGCTCTCAGACTGGATGACTAAATGTCATTTCAGATAGCAGTTCCCCAATCCAAATGATCCACAGTTGGATGGCAGCAGGTGAACAGGAGAGTGTCCATTTCAGAAGCCTATCCCGCCAGTCCATACAAGGAAGACTGCAGATACTCCAGATTTTGTTAGTAGAAAGGGGCAGTTGTAAACTAGGAAATATTTTCATGGGATTTTACAGTTCTGTCATGATTGATTATGGGTCTACACATGATGGGGAAGAGAGCTCTTCAGGATAAAAAAGAACAGTTCTGATTATCCATCTTTTCATTTATTGACACAAAATGTGCAATAGACAATGTGTTATAAGAAAAAAAATTCACGGTATTAAGAACCATTTCTTTGCTAAAACAACCATTAAGTCAGCCTTTTGACATATTCCCCAGCAAGTTAAACTGATTGTGATTTTGTCTGAGTGAAATGGAAATGAGAAAATTCCAATAAACATGTGAACATACAAACAGATTTTCAACCCATTCTAAACACAGGTTGGCTGAAGACATTATTTGTATGGGCCAGTAAGCGAGAAGCTGAAGTGCATCTGAATGTAAAAGCCAAAATCAATTTGATTTTAAATGATTTTCACCTGATTTTAAAAAGCAATGGTGTGGAACTTATGGGTAAGGTTAAATGGCATCAGTTTTGTTGCTTACAGACTAAAGCAAGCTTATTTTTTCTCCTTTATTCAATTTGTTATTTCTTTTTAAGGTCTTGTACATCACTGTGCTGGTTTTGCTTTGGTGGGAATTATCAGACCAACAATGCAAAGCACTTATACACAAGGCTGAACACCAGATGGGACTTCGTGAATATTATATTATTCATGGCCAATGAATTAGAGGTGCCTTTAAAAAGAAGAAATCTAGTCTGCTGTGGCATGTCCTCAGCTTTATTCTGGCTGCAGGCTTCTTTTGGCTGTATGCATTGAGTAAGTAACCCAATGGACTCAAAATCAAAATCCCCTTTGGAAATAGCAAGAGTTCTTCCTGTTGAATTCAGTAGGCTGCTGGTCAGGCTGTGATTGCCATTCATTTACTGAGAAAGATGATCATGTGATACAGGATCCATAATGAGTCTGATGAAATCTGGACTCAATTTTTGTCCTTGTTTTGCCTAGTCTTGGCAATCTTGGGCAAAACATTTGTTCTCTCTCAGCCTTTATTTCCTAAACTATAATGTGAGAAAAAGAAGTCCTAAATTTTTCATCTTTTGTTATCTGGCATTCTAGACTTTACTGTTTCTGTCCAGGGAATTTATATTTATTGCATGTGGAACAGCAACAACCCCAGCTTATCCCGTTGGAAAACCAGGGTTTAGCCTCTTACAGTACTTGGAATGTTGCGGTGCTAATTAGCTTGGAATTTCAGAAATCCTTTGGTCAGTAACAACAACATGTGTGATACTACAGCTCCTCAGATTGGATGGGCAGACGGTGGCCAGGAAATGCAAACTGTTTGAAATTATTGCTGTTTGTGCTTTGGGAAAATGCTCCTCAATATACATACAATAAGGACCCAGAACAGGAGTCGAACACAAGTTTAAATTATGCAGGGTGTTCTTCCACAATGGAGCTTGGAAGAATTTAAAGGAATTTTAACTGGAACAAAATAGAGCTTCTTGAAATCTTCACACAAATATCCATGATTAAGAATGGTGACAAATGTGTCTGGGCTATTAATGATAAAATCCTATAGCAGGAGGGATTTAAAAAAACTATAATCCATTTTTCTGGGAGTATTTTAAACAAGGAGTAAACAAGCTGCTTTCTGAGTCTTCTTTACATCACTAAAAACTGGAGTAGAATTTTCCTCAGAAATTAGCCTGTCTTAAGTGTCACAAGGCCATTTACATCCTCTCTTTCAGTCTCTCTCTGCATTCCAATCCTTATGGCTTCCTACACTATGATTTAGTTTTCTGTTTGTATTTATAAGAGAATTTTATTGCTAATGTTTTTCACAACATAATTAAAAATCAGCTTCCTTACTGGATGCAGGGACAATGAGATTGGTTCCCCATGTTTGATAGACTCCTTGCAAAGCAATATGGTAAATCCCACATATGAAAAGAGATTATGAACAAGGCCTTCAGAAAGCATAATTTTAAAGCGAGACTCTTGTTTACTTTTTTTTTTCAGTGAAAGTGCTTAAGTCGTCAGCACCTGGAACCAACTTATATATCTGAGGGTCTGAAATCTCAGTCAATGCCCTTATCCCTTCACTTCCATTTAATGATTCTTTGTAGTACAAAATGTCAATTTTCCGATCTAGATATTTACTGATTTTTTTACTTTTTACTACCATTTAAAATTATTCCTTATTTTTAAAGCTTCTGTCTCTGCAATATTAAAAATTTAATGATATAAATGGACTACTAAAATGGCCATTTAGCTAATCCAGCTTCATTACAGTAATACAATTGTATCAGTTCCTGCATAATTTCCTTTCTGAAAACATTCAAACTATTTTGAAAAAATATTTGTCAAGCTGAATTTTCTTAAGAATGTGGTGCAAATTCTTTTGTAGATTTAAATATTCTAAAGATTTTGTGCACTTGTATGTTTGTGTGCCAACACATTGCTATTAAGTTGGTGCGGAGTTATTGGGGTACCTACACAAATTCACAATTGCAAAAATTTCTGGGACAGTATTGAGTATGAAGTGGATGATATGAATCTATAACAGGTTAACATCTTGAAAATTATACCTTGCCCTTGACTCAGAAGGACCCTATATACAGGATTTAGAAGGGGCAAAAGCAGTGAGCCAATTTCTGAAAAGATTCCCAGATGGGAACAGGCTAAGTAAAATGAGCTTAGAAATAGAGTAGTGAATGCTGCATAATTCCTCATGATACAGTCTTAAATTTTGTGAAAAAGCGATAGGGAATACTTTATTTCTATTTCTTAAAATTGTTAATAGTGCTTAAACCAATGGAAGTGTTTTTCCACATAAAAATATTAATAAGCCATGGAACTCTAAAGCATGCTATAAAAGCCAAAGTATAATTAGATTAGGAAAGCAGTTATCTAGACTTCTGAAAGGTACTCTTATCTTTACAATTAAAATACAAAGTCCTTGCCATTGAAAATAATGTCTTGATACAGCCTCAGCTCAGGAAGTCTGGAAGAGCTGAATTACAGGATATACACCATAGAAAGGTGCTCTCTGTGTTATATAATGTTGAAGAATTGCTTTTCCAGAAGTTTTGGGGTTGTGTTTTTTATTCCACCATCGAATTTGTTGGAAGATAGGGAAATCCTACAGTGGTGTTATGCCCTTACAATTGTTTCACTAAAACGCTCTGTATTAACATGAAATACAGTTTCTTTCATTTCCAAGTATGCTGATAATGCACTCTCTCACTGAGGTACTCAGCAACTTTGTTCCTGTCCACGTTTCATACCCCAGATAATGCCTAACATAATAAACGTGGAACACATAGCAAGTGCTAAAAGAAATGGATCCTCTCACATGGGCAAAATTTCGAGCTTGTCTCCCAGTAGCATATGCATGCAGCTACATGCAACTGTGAAACGGAGCAAGAATGCCTAACCTGAGGCCTACACTCACTCTAAAAATACCAGTGTTTAGCCCTGAACTGTTTTCATCTTAATCAGGGATTGAAATCCACAGTAAGACCTAACATCCCAGAATCTGAGTCATCCATCTTATGTTGAGAAGCGTGTTGCGACCAGTGATGAGTTTTTTTCCCCAAGAGCTAATCTGGCACATAAAGGATGAGAACATTAGACATTTGCTTCTTTTTATTGCAAAGTAGTAGCTGTTTCTTGACAGGACAAAAGTTGAGCCACTCTCAGGAGGATTGCACTACCAGTGTCCTTTGCTTATTGTTATCTGGGATTGTCTCAACAATGCCGAGCCTGCTGTTATCCATTACTTTTCTCATAGAGCTGCTCTGGATTAGCCAGGCAAATCTCAGGCTGCTTAGCATTTTGCATGCTACCAACAGAAAGAGTCAGTCCCTACAAACCACTCACCTTGACAGAGACAGCTGCACAAGTTTTCCAAGTAGTGCTTTTATTAGAGTTTGACTGTTACTGGAAGTGCTGAGTGAGCCCATGGCTAGAACTCCCCATGGATTCACAATGTGTTGCACATTTCAAGAAAGGAGGAGAACTTGGAGTTTTTTATTATCATTTGTGCATGAACCAGCACTGTCAGAGTCTAGACATGCATGATGAACCACCAGACTTCCATTGTGCCAGGAAGCTGTGAATGGAGTTGCTGCGTGGCAGAGAATGGTGAATGAAGCCATTAAACACTTTTCTTTTCCCCCCTCTCTTGTTGCATCTTCTAAATGTAAAAAACTCAACTTTTCAGGCTGACTCCTCCTCTCCCAGTCCACATGCAGCCATTCCATTTAGCCCAACCACTCTACAGGAATATTTCTTTCTATCTACAGCAATAAGAATACATGAAAAGTCAAGCTTGTGTCATCAGGGAGAGGAGGGCAGAGCTCACCCACCGAAAGGTGTTCAGCAACCACCATGTATGCTTCACCTTTAAGTGCCCTTTTACTGTATGCAAGTACCTGTAGAGGCTAAAATCACCTGAAAGTGATTGCCTCCTGAGTTTGGGGCTTTGAAAGGTGGGTGAGGGGAAAAGTTTGGGTGCATAAATAAGCTGAAAAAATCCTCACTGTCAAATAAAATGTTCCTCTGCTTTATCACCATTATTTTTAGTGAGATTTTGCATTATGGTACCTTGAGTTTTAAATTAAATGTCAAATATAATTTGGCACTACAAAGAATGAATTATGTGACTGCCCTTAGAGAAAATCAGAAGGCTTAGCTCTGTGAGTTAAATTGGTATCTGCCTTATGCTGAACTGATGTGGGCTAATTGATTAGGATCTGACAGGATACCATATTGCAAATTCAGCACAATCTCTTCCATTAAAAAAAAAATAGACCTAAGGTACCTTTAGGGAAAAGCAAAAGATCTTCAGTTAAACAGAATGGGGAGAGGAAAAGAGTATCTTCAAGGACTCTCTTTTGCACTGATACGTTAGATTCCCCAGAAGCCCACACTTCTTAAGGGTACAGTATGGATGTTAATATGCCCCAGGTCACTTTGGAAGCAGGATTGCAATCAAATTTCAGGTTCTTCTGGCCTAATTTTAAAGAGCAGCAAAATATTTTCTCAGTTAGCTGACTAAATCTATCTCCATAAGAACTAAGATGACAAAGTGCCACTTTAGATCATTAAAGGAGGGCAATACATTTTAATCAGCTATTACATGAGGAAGGACAAACCAAGTGCTATAGCAGCAGGTCATTTTATAAATTCAGTGCTTGTGGCCCTCTCTCTTTCAAAATGCATGATGTTATTTCCTGGAAACATCATTCTTAAAAAAACTATTGTCAAGTAAACAAGCCTTGTGTTTCTCACAGCCTTCATGTCTGTGTAGTCTGGGTTTAATTTTCTGTTAAGTATGGGTAGTGTTGGGGGGGGGAGGACTAAGTCTGAAGTTCTAATGTAGTCAGGCTGGAATCTGTCACTCAGCTTATTGCATGTTGATGACTCAGTGCAGTTTCAGCTGTAAGCAGACCATGATTTATGGACACCAAGTGAACTCCTGCGGCAAAAACCAGCCATGAGATCAGAGCAGCAATAGGGCCCTTTTTTGGCAGGAGACAGCGCCTGCATTTTTCTCATTCATGCCAAACTGCTTTGCACGGCAATTAGCTCTGTCCTCATTTAGTCTCCAGTCCCAAAGGGTAATGAAAGTCATATATCATCTTCAAGGCTGCTAATTATCCAGCTCAGTTACAGGTAGGCTTTGTAACTGTGAGAAGGGTCTGTCTGCTTGATATTTATTGCTCTTCTAATAAGCAAGCAAAGGAGAAGGGGGGGAAACTTTCTTGAAAGCTTGCCCATACCCCTTGCCTCAGATCCTTGACATACCTTCGGCAAATGTGCAAGTCAAAGGGGAAATGTCTTCATTCCACATATCCATTTTTCATGCTGTAACTAAACATTCAGCAAGAACAGAGCAAGTGCTTGAAACATGAGAGAACACACATTTGGAGTGAGCTTGTCTCTAGATGTTTGCTTGTAGAAAGCCAATCCTCTGAATAAACAGACATGAAAACAGGAAGGGCAATAGGGAGGAATGAGGAACTTCTTTCTCCTCTTCCACTCCTTTCTCCTCCCAGCCCTTCAGCCCACACCACAGCAGCATCTTGGGTAAATGATGGGGTTAGAGAATTGTGTTTGTTTTACCGAAGCTATACCAGAGGAACTTGATATTCCGATTCTCTCTCCATCAGCCCTGAAGTACAGTAAAATTCAAATCTCTATTCAGGGTTCAGGCCCTGCCTGACTTTCTGTAAGAGGCTGAACCAGATGCTTGGTAATTTCAATTGTTTTGGAAGTTGATATTAATAGAGCCAGGTCTTGCGACTAGGAGCCGTCTTTTGCTGTAGTCAAAATATTGGCTAAATGAACAGTCCAAGTAGCTGTGTCTTCAGTGTGCTAAGAAATGAAGTTCAACTTCTATGAAATCCTTTTAACTTTTGATTTGCTTTTGACTTATTTGTTTCATTTGTATTTTACATCTTTATTTCATACTTCTTTTCATCAGTAAGCCTGGAAACTGTGAGGTCCAAGACTAAGCAGTCTGTTGCTTTGTGAATTTGGAGGCATCTCCAAATCCTGTTGGCCGGTGAAGGAGTTGCCAAGTGTCCTCTCAAATGCCCAGTGAAGTCTTGTGCTATATATGAAAAACATTTCAATTTTTGGCACTGGTGGCAGTGGCTGTTAAGGAAAAAGCTACTGTGCATATGCAGGAAAGCAATTTTGCAAGCTGCAGCCCAGAGCACGGCAGTGCATACTTTGTGCAGTTGACCTGTGCATTTGCAGCACACATGGAGTGACACTGAATATCAAGGCATGAAGTCTGATCTCTCTGCTGTTATCAAGATTCCCATTTACTACAGGCTCCCTTGTCTCAAAAATCCTTATGACAACCTTGTTGTGTAGCAAGGCAATTGTCAAAGCAAGCACCTCAAAAGTGAGCTGGGGCAGGAGCAGTGGGCAAAGCTCTGCAAATACAGAGCTTTGGCTGGCACTGACCTGTGGCTGGAGGTAAAATGAGCAGGAGGAGCAGAGATGCTGCTCAGCATTTGTGCACCATAAGAGCAGCATGTGATTGATAGAAGGCAGAGAAGACAAGGACCTACTGTCACAGAGGAGGCACTGCTGCAGAGAGAGAACACTGCTGCAAGGTATGCAGCTCTTCGGGTGGGAGCTGAACTGCAGCACGGTGGGAGATCTGCTGCCTTTCAAGGCTTTGAACTACGGTGTGGCATTGGGAGGGGCCCAGCACTGCTCCGGTGCCTCTGGGTATCTCTGCTGGATTCATCCAGACCTGACTTTCATTTCTGTCAGCAGCAGGAAAGCACTTACAGGGTGGGGATTTGAAAGAAGGAGAGGAAGTTCCTTATTCTTTTTTACATCTCCTCTGTATCTTTGCTGATGTTAAAAATGGAGGATCGACTTTCATCATCAAATGTGATTTCATTTTCCACTGTGTTGGGAAAGGCAGAACATTTTGCATGGTTCTCATCTTGGCCTGGAGGAAACACTAGAAAACTGGATGAGATCCCAGCAGTTCAGATACCACTACTCAGAGGAGCATTTGCAAAGGAGTGGGTGCTCATCTGTCATGCATTGGCAGGTTCCCTTGAACTCAGTAGTACTCATCTGATTTATACCAGTCACAGAGGTGCCCTGCAAACCTTGAGTTATTTGTCTATGCTGTCTTTGCCAAGTTTCCAAACCTGTTGACTTGAACTTTCAGTTGCATTCCAAGTGCTCTCACTCCACCCTTCCTGGCAATAGGTATCCACGTAGCTCCGTGTGACGGCTGTGGGAACTGCTGTTGTATATCCTACTGCAGAACAGAGCATTGGTGTCTGGATCCTGCTGTCTTGCAGAGTCAGAGCTTGAGGCACTGTGCCCCTGGTGCTGAGGTGAAGGGCAGTGAGTTGGATAGAGGTCGTTCAGGATCAGAGTGATGGTCTAGCTAATGTGGGATCTTGGCTCTGAAAATTGCTAGTGCTAACTACGCTTGAGAAAACGGCCTCATTTTCTCCTATTATTTAATTCTTCTGGAATGAAGTGACCCTTTTTTCTCAACAGTAAGAATATCTGCCTCTAAAAAAAGAATTTGACTTTGCACTACTCATTCTGTTGTCCCCAAACTTGTCTTTTTACAGATCTTGAAGTTTTTCTGCTCTCTTTGTGTATTTAGCAGACAATGTGGGAATGGATAAAAACTGTGAAAGGCTTCCTCCAAATTCTGCTGAAGCTGCTAGTGTATTGCCTTTTCCATTCCACCATTTGGTTTAGATCTGCCTCCTAAGCCACCTTTTCATGTAATGCTAATTAGCAGGACACTAGTATTCAGTATAGTTTTGGAAGTAGTATCTTCTGAGATGAAGATAAAGATAATGAGAAATGAATGTTCAAGCCTCACAGTAGCCTATTCATAACACTTCCCTTACAATTTAATTTCATTTGGTTTAATTTACATTGCTTATCTGACCTCTTGAAACAAACATTTTTCTGATGTATCTCCATTTGTATTACCAATGACCATGGTATCATAAAGGCAGGTATGCCAGATGCTTACTATGTGTCCATAATTTAATTTGCTGTTGTGCAGGAAATAACACGGGAACCCGCTGTTTCCTTTCTTCACCAAAAAGTGGTGATACTTGGATGTAGTTTTGTGTCAGCCATGGCTAATCTATTTCTAAACTCCAAGAAGGTGGTGAAAAGATGTCTGCCCCCAATCCTTGTGTTGTGTCAGCAGCAGCATTCATACAGCTGCACTGGGGACTGGATCTGGCTGACTGCTGAGGATGCATCTCCATGTGCTGACACAAAGTGTGGAGGACAGACAGGTGAGATGGGAGAAAGGAAGATTTGTCCCTTGCAGTACTATTTCAGAGTTCAGCTGGATGAAACTGACCATGAAATCACACCCTTACTGTAGCTGCATCTCTACTCTTTCCATTTAGACCCCGGTTTGTTAGATGATTCCTTCAGCAAGTGAAAAGAAAAAAAGAAACATGTAGACATACTTAATATGTTTAGAATGTGCAGGATAAAAAGACCAAGTCCATTGAAACAATGTAAGTGTTTCCTGTAAATACTTGTGTATAAAGTATGCTCCTAATAAACCAGAATGACATTGCTGTAAATGGAAGCTAAAGAACTATTCTTGACAATTGCGTGCTTTGGATCTGTCACATACGGGGATTTTCTGAAAAGCTAAACTGAAGAAGTATTTCTAAGGAGGATTTTAATTTGAAAATAGGCTGTCAGGGGAGCCTGAGAAAGATATAACAATCAAAAGTCTTTGATCACATTATATCTCAAAACTCATCCTTGCTGCACGGACCTTACACAAGATTCAGCTGTTCTCCGAGCACCTAACCACAGCCTAAAAAGAAATCTGCTGTAAGATAATTTTACTGTTTCCTTTCAGATGAAGCAGATAAAAAGAGAAATGATCGGAGAAAACTCTATTTGTGGCAATTAAACTGTGGATTTTCAAAATGGTTCTTGAGTGTGAGTTAACTGCCATGGGAACCTTCTCTGCATGTTCCTTGTGGCAAACTGTTCTGATTAGGTTCCATGTTGAACAACTTGGGCTGCAAGAGAACTCCAAACAGCTCCTGGGGACTTTGTTTTGGGAGGGGTGACTCTGGCTGACTCCCCTCCCAGCTGCTGTTGCATGGGGGTGTTTTTCCCCCTTCTTAACTGTGCTATCCCAAAGGCCATTGGCATTGCTGCTAATGGGCAGCAGTGGGTCTGTGCTGGAGCCAGCTGGCATTGGCTCTGTCAGACACAGGGGAAGCTTCTGGCAGGTTCTCACAGAAGCCACCCCTGTAGCCTCCCCCGCTGTCAAAACCTTGCATGCAACCCCAATACATCCTTAATCAGCACTACATTAAAAAATCACTTGGAGGATTCAGGTGGGGTTTTTTATTAAAATGTCTCTGTGTGTAAAATTGGCAGGAGGGAATAGGCATGATATGGGTATTTTGTCATCCTTTAAATTTTATTTTCATGGATAAATGACTAAAGAATGGGCTGTAAAAATCACCAATCAATACGTGTGGTAAGTGAAACATGCAAAAGAGCTTTGAAATGTGAGGTACGGGACATGAGAGTATTACTTCTTATGATGGAGGTTTTTTCCTAACATACATTTCTATGCTCAAGAGTTAATGCATTGCTTCTCTTCCTTTTGTAATAGGCAATCATTAAAAATCTGACCAGCTGCAACTGGGAAGACATCAATCAGATCTCATTTGGTAGATGCTAAGCTCATTGTCAGGGCTACCAAATCTTTGGCATATGTATGTGCAGAAGGGTTGGGAAGGAATGTTTTATCCAATCTCTTCTAATGTATGCTGCTCTGTACATGCTCTTGTATTGTGGTAATCTTTCTAATATCATGTACGTGTCATTCCATTTTATGAAAAAGCAAGCAAAAATGAACTATGGGCATAGAACAAAAGAGGCAAAAGTTTTCAGTGTTACTTAGCTTTTCTGAAAATTTCTTTGCTCCATAAAGAAGTCTTGACGAGCCTACATGAGAACCCATTTCTTGTCCTGATGAACTCTGGTCTTTCTATAGAGTGTCTTTTGAAGACAGAGGGCTCTAATTGATTATGGTCTGAAGATTGAATATGTACATAAGTATTCTGGAAAAATAATTTTTTAAAAATTGATATTGGTTTGAAATTTTATGTAAAATCTTTTAGGTAGGACAAAACAGAAGTGGCTTGGTGGCAGTACTATTGTGGAAACATACAGATGGACCCTTTTATGGGAAACAGCCAAGGTCTTTGTGAGTTCTCATGAGAATTCAATAAGCAATACACAGTAGCTGGCTAGAATCAGCTAATTAATGGGTTTATTCTGTGCTGATTTTTAACTACTGAATTTTTAAGGGAATAATGGAAGGTTCTTTCTCAAATTAAATATTCTGTGTCTCATTCACATAAGTCACCTGTTATTCATGGTTCTCTTTCTTAATCTAAGGATTGCCATCCCTGGGCTTCTCTACTGCAACTCAGAGAGTCCTGGGGCCCCTGTGCCTTTCCTGCTTTGGGGACACTGGCAGAATAAAGGTGGTGAGTAAAGAATATGTGTGTTCCTAAATAGGTAGGATTTTCTTTCTAGTAAGTAGGGAGTTGTTTCAGTTCTGTTTTGCTCTAACTGTTTGAGGTTTTTCCTATCAAGAGTCATAGTGATTCTGTACCTGGTAACACCACAAAAGTAAGTGTGGCCATGCATATTCTTACCTAATTGTGTTTCTAGGCTATATCTCATTACGATTAATTAGCATGTTTTTTGGGCACAAAGGAAAATGTTTTAAGATTACAGTAAGCAAACTAACAATGTACCAATGTTCAGTGAACCATCAGTGGAAGTGCTGTTTTCAGATTCAAAAATTATCACACTAAGTAATTATTTTCAGAATCAATCCTTTTATTCCTATCTTGTTTCATATAGCTGGACTCATCTTAATATGGTTTTCAGTCTTCAAGTCAAGGCAACTATCCAGTTACTCTCATTCAAACTGAAAGAGATTTTCTTTTAAGTCCATTGCAGTAGTATTTGCTCATTCTAAGCTATTCAAATATTGCTAAACAAGCAAGAGAACACCTCTTCCTCTCATTGGTTCTGCAAGCAGTACCATACTATTTTATCCCAGTTTTGGCCTGGCTGCAAGGAGCAGAGTTTGGTATATCCAGGAGTCCCAATGTATCTGCAGTACAGTGACAAATGAGGTGCTCCTCATTTGGGGCAGGGCTCAGTTGTGGTTTGTGGAAGATCCATGTCCAAGAATAGAGCAAGAATTGTATGAGCTCTTTCCTTTCATGGCTTTCTGAGTGCTCTCCTACCTCTCTGATTTCTGCTTCCCCAGCTCCTGACGCCTCATATATATCTCTGTCCCTGCTGAGACTCATTGGCAGAGGAAAGCAATCAGTGCTTGCCTTTCAGCTTTCTACGTAGCTCCCAGGGGTCTATATGCCTTGAAGGCAAAAAACCTTTTGTGCTTATTGCTAATACAGATATTTTCATCCTATTTATGGATACATCAACACTGAAAGTGCTGAGACATACAAGCTGGTGCAGCATGAGAAAGTCTGGAACAAAGAATGGTGGGAAGGACAGCAGGTGTATCCATGCTTGTTTTCTAGAACACTGCTTAGTCAAAGGAACAGCATGTGTGCAAACACAGTCAAGTGGCCTCTAGATCTGAGCTCTTATCTCTGCGCATCATCACATAGACTAACCATTCAATCTGCATCCTGGAGTCAGACTCTCAAGTTCTCAGTGAGAGAAAATTCTCATTGGAGTCTGGCAGAAGGAACATATCATTTTGTTCAAAAACACTGAATATGCAGTAGCAGCTGTGAGTTGTCAAATCCAGCATAGGATTATACCCCACATCATATGCTTCAGCACTTTATACAGACTATGTTTAAATTAATTTTTAATTAGCTCATTATACAGATAGAAGATCTGCTCATCTCAAGTTTTATAACCACAACTTTGCCTGCAGGTCTCTCTATCAGACAGTTGGATGATGGCAGCACCCAACTTCAGCTGGAAGTGCTCAAACCCTGCAGCAATGAGACTAATATTAAAAGCCCTGATAGTATCAGGCACCACACTCCATTATATCACAACTGCATTTCCATTTTCATGCCCAGTCTTCTTAAAAAGAGCTGGTGGAGAGCAAGGGCTCATGACAGCTGGAAAACCTACATGCCACAGAGAGCCAAAGATCTGACTGTGCATGATGGTGCTACCCATAACCTTGGCATAGGTTTTGATGATGAAGTGCAAGGTAAGCCCACCCAAAGTGATTCATATGAATTGTTGGTCTAGAGATCTCAAACCACAGATCTACCTTTAATGACTGGAGAAGATTTTCTAGACATACATGCCTGATGAAATGTGATGGTGCCAGTTGCCCATAATAGTATTACCTGCTTTTGAAATATCTTCTCTCCTCTGTTCCAGATCTGTTCCCTATTGTGAGAGACACTGCAGATGTATGAAACATGAATAAAAGTGTCTGACAAAGTACTAACTTTACAGACCTGGAATTAGGGTACTTCTAAAGCCATTTGTTCAGGTTTGTACAGGACATGTGTTGTACAGTGAGGGACAGGCCCAGATCACTTAAGATCCAAGTATTGTGCTTAAACAGAGATCATCCATATCTCCCTAGTATCTGTGTGGTAACAGTTTCTTCATTAAAAGTTTATAGTTGCATTAACATATTCTTGGAGCTTTCAAACTACCCCTGTGTAAAAAGCTGACCACAGTTATAATGAGATTATTCAGAGAATTTGTTTTTTCCTTTTTTTTTTTTCCCTTCCCTTCCATTTGCTATCATAAATGCCCTTAGAGAAGTAATTTCCATTAGATCAGGAGCTGGACATTTTATATGCTTCAGTATGACTTTTTAAGGATAGCCACACTGCAGGAGACTGCCTTCACACTCCTCAGACAGAAGTAAAGGCTGTCAGCTTGACACAAACTGTAAACTTGACTCAAAAATTCTTGTGAAAGTGTATGATTTGTTCTTTATGCTACAGCAAATCTTTCTAGAAGGATATTCAATCTCAAATTAGTTTCTATGAAATCCTGTTCTTGGCCCATGTGTAACCATACTACACTTCAGTGATGAGAGGTGATCCAGCTGCAAAGACTCCTCAAGCTATTGTCCAGCCGTTCACACCTCTGGAATTTCATAATAAATTGAATCAACTGAATGCGTAGGGGGTTAGACAATGAACAGATCTGAATGAGTGGTGAAACCAGTGACTCATCTTAGTTTCTAATTTCATTCCTGTACAGATTGTTTATCTAGGAAGAACAGGGCAGGGAATGTGTGAGGATATATTTGCTGTTTATTTAGAGCTGTAGTAGAAAGTTAATTCCCAAGTAGAAGCTCCTCTCTGAAGCAAATATAGAGAGCAACTGATTTGCTATAGGGCTATAATGAATTTATTTATTTTAATGACATTACTTGTCTTTTATGTATAACAAAAGAAGACAGTGACTTTCTTTAAAGCCCATCTGTTTGAGATCCTTCATTGTTATTGATTTCCATTCAACTCCTTCCAGTTTCTCTATGAGTTACTGGCATTCAAGGTAGTTTTATCAGTGCTGTACAAAGCCTCATCTTTTCTCTAGTTCCTGATTGTGGTGAGCCCAAGGATGGAAAACTAAGCAGCACTGAAGAATTTCAATATCCTATTTCACTGCACACTCACATTAAATTTGCTATTCTCTTTGAAGTCAGCAGAAAAGCCCTGACTGACATCAACTGAGTATCTGGTTCTGTGTTTCTGACAACATTACTGCTTGTCTGGTGTAGCAGTCCCTGTGGCCGCTGAGAGTGAAGGTAGCTGAGGCGGTTTCTCAGAGGCTGGGAATACTAAGAGCCCAGATAATTCATCCTCTAACTAGCCTGGCATCCCGCTTGCCTGCTCTTTTCAACTTGTGCTGCTAGTGCCACTGCTGCTGTGTCATGGGTCTGTGCTCAATTGTTAGTAAGAATGCAAACAAGGGCATGGAGGTAACTGTTGGGTATGAAAGGGGGAGTAAATAAATATTTTGCTTGCCCAAGAGTGGGAATGTTCTCAATGAACCTCAATGAACCTGGCTGTTTATCTGAATATAGATGTTGCAGAGGATTTTCTGTAAGAGACAGGCATCCTCCCTCCAAAAAATGTCTTGTGCCTGATCTTTCAAAACCCTTCCTAATGTGCCTTGCCAGTTGTATGTTGCTGAGCAGGAAGGTTGAGAGGATTATTTCAGCTGTGGCAATCAGTTTACACCTTGAACCACAAGATCGGATTACTGTTGGTATTTAATTTTGAAATATTTCCCCCAGATGTACAGTACCTTTGCATGTTTCCTGGATGAAATTAATTTTGTTATTTCCTGCTCTTATTTTTAAGCCTTTTCAGGTCCTCTGTGTTATTTCTCTGTCTTTGCTTATGTTTGCAACACTTCCTAATTTAGCATCTTCTGCAAATTTAATTACTATATCAACTTTTTATATCACCTGATTAGTGGTTTTAAAATGTTACTGAATATCACTTGAGTTTAAAAGAGTCTCTGCAAATTTCCCAAGGGGCAGTTCCCTCAAATAATTTGTTCTTGGGGGTTTGTGCATGGTTAGTGTATATGACACTGTGGATGTGCATAAGGCTACTCAACAGAAATTGCTGACATCAATTAATGCTTTCTTTGCTCTGAAAGATTTCATCTACAGACCACTCAAAGGTGTGAAACGGCATAATTAGGGCATAGGGACATGGTTGTGCAATAGCACATGTGAGTTTTCTACAGGAAACATCTAGCAAAAGTGAATTTAAAGCTGTCACAAACATGCTTCATGTCATAAGTGAAAAAATAAAGGCTACAGTAGGTAAAGAAGACATAGTCCAAGCAAGCCTGATAGTTTTTCTAAGGATCAGGGCTAGTGAAAGCAGTGGTAAAGACATCCAAGGGCAGTGCTTCGTAGTGCTTTAAAATGGTGTGTTGAATTTGATTTATAAGTGGAAACCAGGGAGGTGAGAAGGAAAAGCATGAAAAGAGAAAAAATACTTGAGATGACCATTAAAAAAAATGAGTAAGAAATTTGTGAGACAAAAAAAAAAAAAAAGAGATGTGTTGATGTAGCTGAGGCAGTAGATGACTAATGTATGTACTCTGAGCAATAGAATAAAGAAAAGGCCGAATTTTTAGTTTTTAGACCCAGTTTTACCATCTAAACCAATGTAGTTGAATATTTCAGGTGAATTTCCATTAAATGATCTACTAACGTCTAATGTATCATACATAGTTTAATTTTTCCTTTTTTTAATTCAGCTGTATGGCAGTTTAGTAAGAGTGTAACAAGTCCCTTATGTAACCTCTTAGTGCTTCCTACAACCTTATGGTTCTTGGAGGTTATTTTTTCCAGTGCCTGTTTGACTTTGGTGGAGATTTGTTACTGGGTTGGCAAATCTCTTTGAAATGCATGTTTCTTCTTTACCTTTTGGGATTGTCAATATTCTTAATATAGAAGAAAGAACATAATGTAACTTTGTTTACTGTGTTTCTTTTTACACAAGTCTCTTATATTTGAGGAGAAATTTTCTTATTTAGTGATTTTTATAGTGTTATTTAATCGCTGTATCTCCACTATAGTGGATCGTATTTTTCAGTTACTGCCACTTTATATTTTAGATACTTTATTTAGCCTAATTGTGAACCAGGTGCTAGGTACTGAGCAAAAGCAAAGAAACTGTGGGCTTTTTCCCAGTGAATTTGCAGCTTATTGCTGGTTGTTGTGCTGTTCTGGTGTTTGGAACTGATAACATTGTATTTTAAGCATTGTTAGTGTTCTAAAACAGTCTTCACCACACTGGAAATTTTAATGAATATGCTTTGGCAGAATGAAACTGGAGAGGTTAGTTGGGTTTCCTGATTGTGTTTTTTTAACTAAAACCTACTTTACAAGACCACAGAAAAGTGGTGGTCAGATAGTATTTAAACCAGAAATTGTGCTGTTTTACAAGAGCTTGTCATGATGCCAAAAGTGTTTTGTGGGGTATATGCAGGATTTACATAATCAAACTTCAGCAATCTAGGATGCGTGTGTGAACTAGTCCAGACTCCTCATGCACTGAATTAAGAGAGGCAGGTACCCACTCCTTCACTGTGCTCTGGAAGTTCCCCTTTCACATAAACCCTGCTGGCCAAGGGACCTCTAGAAAGTAGGTATCACTCTCCCATTGTGGCTTTGTGACTCAGCGACACTGCTGTCTTCAAGCAGAGATCTGCACAGGAAGTCTCAGTAGTGAACAGTTATGTGGGTTTTTTAGGAGCTGTGTCACTAAATCTAGGGTAATTATCCACATCTGAAATCACAGCTATGCTTAGGGATCAGTGTCATTGTGAGGGGGCTACGGGCAAAGGTGATCAGTTGGTCTTTTACACAGAAGAGAGTCTGGATTGAAGGGGGTCAGATCAGGAGTTTGTCTGTAAGTGAAAGCCCTGCCCTCGCTAGGCTACACTCCAGTGGAGAAAAAAAAAAAAAGGCTGAGTGCACTTCTCTGGTAACCTCACTTATTAGGCAATTTTAATATAGCTGTAATAAGCTCTCTTCAAGCCAGACCTTAGATAAGGCCTCAGAAATGCTCAGCTGCCATGTGGCTTGTAACAAATATCACAAAGTATTGATTTATTCCATAACTACTCCCTGCCATGTGTTATGTAAATAACGACGTTTGATAGAGTGTGTGGTTCTCTGTGCTGTAATGCAGAGGTCTTGGGAAGGTCTTGAGTCAAAAGATGAAAGGCCAACTGTCTCCAGTTGTCCTCAGGATGTGTGCATGACACTGCAGCTGCATACACATGCACCAAGCCCTTCCCTTTTGAGTGAATTTAATAATCATGATTTTACTAATGTATCTGGTTCTGCTCTGGCTGGGTATAATCTTCTAATTACATAGCTTCGATTTTCTCAAATTGTCTCTATCTTTAACACTGTTAGTATTTCTCTACTGGTAAAACTAAATTCACAGTGCTTTCATTGCATATGCTTATACCTCTACAGATTTAAGTTAGAAAAAATGATGCAGTCTCAATACACCACTAATTGTACTTCAGCTTGTATGTTGCAGAGCAGCCTCATTCTGTTTTCCCACAGCCAAGAGAAGGCCTCAAGGCCAAAATGTCACCTCAGATTTCTTTTGATCTCAACTTATATTTTATTAACCCTTTTAACTTCACTGAGGGTGTGCAAGGAAACATGTATATTCCCTTTCATATAAACCCAGCATTGTCCTTACATCTTGCGTGCAAATGTATGGACAGTTTTCCATACAAAGGATTATTTAGATGTAATCTATATGCCTTTTGAGTTACAGATAAGAAGGGGCGGGCAGCATTTATTCTGCAATGTTTATGATTTATTTGCCTTTTATTTTCTCTCTTTAACTCCATCCAAAATATTTCTGAGAGTCTTAGTGAAATATAATACTAGAAGCCTTTAATGGCACCTTTTCATCTCACAATTGCAGAGTGCTTTTCAGGGCTTAATTAAATTTTACAGCATGCCTTTCAGGTGAATGTAATTTGAATGCATCCATTCCTGTTTGTGAGGAAACTGAGGCAGGGAGTGGCGATTAGCTCAAGGCTGTAAGCCAAATAAAATGTTAGAATAAGAATTATGGCCCAAGAGATTAGGATAATTTCAGCAAAATTTGATTCTTAAAAATTTCATCAAACAGACAACACAGATTATGGCTGCCTGAATTGCAGATGAGCCAAATAGCTTCCCCAGACTCTTCCTTTTCTTAGCTTTTGTGATGACTAGTGCTTTATGCCTCAGTCCAGATTTGGCTTCACCAATCTTTGGGACTGCTTGCTCAGTCTTCCAAAATGCTCAGGAGAAATGGAGTGAGTGCCTACACTCTACCTCTGCTGTCTTCCCAGCAAATGTTTCAGGCCTTTCACCCCTTTCCACTGAGAGGCCTCTTAGGGAGGGATCTGAATGCACCCACCCACTCCTACAGCCATGGTCTTCTACAAGATAAACTCTGCAACGTTAGTTGCAAAAGGCCTGAAGCTCCTTGCCTGGTGGTCAAGGGCAGACTTGCCATCCATCTCCTCACTGGAAAGTATGGAAAGCAGTCCTCTTCTGTGGGTAAGCAGGCAGAAGGGGAGAAAGATGCTGGGACAGGACTGCTCATTTATTCTGCACATGTATCTTACAAAGATCCTCTCTGGATTCTGTCATTAGCATTACCCAAGCATGGTTACTGATAATGCTGTAGGATAGGCCATAAAGCATCAAATGGGAATGGGTTAGGATAGTGGGAAGATATTATATGACCAGTGCTCACAGGTCAGTAATCATACTTGCTTTGGCCAGAGTCTGACTGCAAGGGGAATGGAGCTACCTGAGTGTCGCTCCCCCACTATGTGTTACTATCTGCAGAGGGGATGACATTATCCAGCCTGCCTGGCAGGCCTAGAACTCATATATGCTGCAATTTAAAAAGTGAGGTGTGGCCATTTCTTTGAAGGTGTGTGAAAGAAGACTGAGATGAAGCACATGAGAGATCCCAAAGATACAGTACACAGGCTGAGAGCACCCTTTCCTTTGTACCAGCTATCATGGTGAGAAAAGCTCATCTGGCTGTGAGACAGGCCTAAAACAAACAGGTTGGTGTTTTTAATGAGCTAAAGAATCAGTTTTTGGGAAATTAGTTCTCTTTGTAGAGAAGCCAAAGATTGAATGGTGTCCCTCTGCCAGCAGACACTAGTCTCAAATCCAGAGGAGAGGACGCTTGTAGTGCTTCACTGCCTGGCTCTGCTAGATCCTCAGCCTGCAGTGGGCAAGCTCTACCCACATCTGGGCTTTCCAAAGCCTGAGCAGGGCATAGCAACCACAATGTCTGACTCCAGATCCTCCCTGTGGGGTATGCAAGGTGGTACACAGTATGTTTCCAGTGTGCTGTGACAGTCAGTCAGTAGCCACTAAGCAGATATAATGAAGGCAAAGAAAAGTTTTCTGTTTCCATTGTTGTCAGCCCAGTGTCTTTAAATGACTTACCTGGGAGTGAAATGGCTCCACTTGGTTCTGCAGAGGCCAGTTCCATTGCTGTATTGTGAAAAAGGCACTGCATGGTTTGGGTTTTTATCAGGATAATATGATCAGAGTACAAATGAGGTCAGGCAACTGCTGGACAGGTTTTGCCACTTACTGTTGATCATCTTTCTAATAATTTTTTTTCTCCTTCATGTTGATCTCTTCTAATAGTGAAGTCAACAGCTGTGGCCACGTGCACAGGACATACTTTGACAGCAGCAGGACTCAGCTGACAGACTCTGGAATATATCATTTCAGTAGAATCATCTGGGTCTATAGCTGGTTCTTCTATAAGTGTATTGAAGGTTGAAGGCCTTGTATGTTGTTCTTCTTTTCATCTTCTTTCCACTACATGAGCATTGCAGGGGATCTTAAAGTGTATGTAGGAAAATGGACCTGGGGGGACAGACTTTACTTCAGGGTTAGAAACACAGCTTTTTTTAATTTACAAGTGCTTGGTTGTGTGTAAATCTGTTTCACTACCCAAACTTCACATCAAAGTGTTTGAGCTGTCCTGTACTTGATGAGAGCAAGAGCGCATGTTTGTCATTGCATAAGTGAAACAGAAATTCCTGTGGGAACAGGGAGACAGAGACCTGAACACAACACACCATAGAGGATTTGCTGCTAATTCAGTGAGTGAAAGTTTTGGTGTTTTCACAGTATTGACATTCCTCCAGATGAAATCCTCTGCAACAAATGCCATTTTTAACCTATTTATGATTGAGGCTATTTCACAAGGGTGCTTAGGGTCCTTTGAAACCTCTCTGTGGGGTTCAGTTAGTGACTTAGGAGACTCCAGACCACCAGGATGGAGTGCAGAAAGTGCCCAGAAGCCTAATTTGCCTCTCACAGAGCACAAACACTCCCATTGACCCCACTGCTTGAATGCCTCTGCTGTCAGAAGAGAGCCATGGCAAGAAGTCAGTCATGTATATCAGGAGAAATTTCTGCTGATCCCACACTGGGGAGAGCAAGAGAAATTCTCAGTGAGTGGAGAGAGTGCCCTCAAGATCAGGATGCATTCCTGCCCTTCAGTGAAAATGATTCCAGGGAGTTGTTAAAAGTGTTTAGTTTTCAGAAATATCAGCTGCACCTTTCATTTGTCCTTTGGAGATTATATTTGCTCTGTAAAGTGTTTTAAAAAATGGCAAACCAGTACAGACACATACAAAAAAAAAAAAAAAAGAAAAAGAAAACAAAACACAAGGTTATGGGAAGAAGCTGAGATTCTATCTATTTTATTGAATGATCCTGGAATACAGTAACAAGGGGACAGTTGTGTGCTTAATCATCTCACTCTTACAAGTGGAAATGATGCTTGACAACGGAATGTACTGATATGAATGTAAGAGTAGGGGAAAGGAAAAAAAACCTAAGGAACAAAATAAGCATAATATGTAAACAATATTTTGCTAGGAGTATTTGTAGTGACAGATGCTTTGGTAGATAGGGCAAAAAATATATTCCTTTCTCCTAAAGGGAAATAGGTGGAAGTCCATCAAATAAACTTCGTTCTGGCATATTTTATTTTTGCATGGAGGAAAAGGAAAAGATCGTTTTTGATGTCAGATTTTTTTTCTGCTGTTTTTTCCCCTCTGCCATACCAGAAAAAAAGATCAGGGAAGATAAGCCAGGCAAAAGAAAAAAAAAAAAAAAAAAAAGGAGGTGGGGAGGGGAAAAAAAAAGGTTACTCTGAGTATCAGAGAGGGGGCTAATTGTCAAGGTTATATCTCCACAGATGATTGATGTGAGGCTGGGTTTTTCTGTCAGCCTGTCACAAAGCAGGAATGTTTAATGTTCTCATTATTGGTTACGCTGTTGTGTATATTTCTCTGTCAGCACTGCGGACCCATCTGAACTGCCAAGGCACTTCAAAGCCCTGCAGGTCATTTATCATCCTCCTGACGCTGCGAATGTTCAGCCTCAGCTGAGTGCCAGGGATTTGTTATGACTTGAGAGCCAGCTGACAGACAGGTCTGCTGCAAAAAGGATTCCTTTTTGTCACACTGCGAAAACATCAATGTTCCTATAATGGCCTACAACTGTCAAAGGGGACTGCCACCTGACAGTTGTGTGGTCTCACTAATTTGCAGCCCGGTGACTTGTTTCCTTGAGTTTAGATTCAGTTACGGTGTCACATGCAAACAGGTCACCATCTGTCGTCCTGTGCCAGGGGGCACATGGTAGGGGGTGGAGAGGGAGGGAGAGAGAGAGAGAGAAGGAGGGAACGATGAAATGGCAAACTGGGGGTGAGTGAGAGGCAAGGGGAAAATAAAAACGGCCATGCAAATTAAAGCCGCATCTTTATTTTAAATTCCTGTTTTCTGAGTGTTTCTAGCCCACCACAATGTGAATCTCTGAAAGTTGCGTTGAAAATTGAGGCAGGGAAAGAAAGGACCTTGCAAAGAGCCAGAGCTGGGAGGGGCGGGGGCTGGGGGAGAGGGAAAGAGAAGGGAGGAGGGAGAGAGAGAGAGAGAAATATCAGGGCTTTGTTTCCTTTCCCAGGCCATGACATGATTAATCGTTTTCTTCTGATCTAATTTTGGAACATGAAAAACAGCACATTTGTCTTGAAGAAAAATGATGTGCCGTACTGCGCAGATGGAAATTTCGAGCAATGAAAAAGATTAAAGTGAAATTCCACTCCTTAGACCTAATCATGAGTTGTAGATTATTCTGTCGTTCTAACCAGATGGTAGGCTTGATTCCACAACCCCCTTCTTATATTAATGAATACTAGACTGTTATATTTGACTTAGGTAAGTGAAATGTCTATCAAGCCTAATGGACTGCCAGCCAGCATAACACATGTTGTACCACTGAGGGTCCTTGCTGCATTTTTCATGTTTTATACTAATGTAGAACATTTTGTTTCCTACTGTTTTCCATCATTGTCACTGTTTGCTAAATATTTTCACATGTAGGGGGAAAAAAACGTAAAAAACTTGTGTCCAGAGCTAATTTCCTCACGTTGGTCACAGCTATAATTCTACAAGTAAAACAGTCACCCGAAGCAATGCATACAAGAACTCAATAGTAACTTGATTAAGTTCCCAGTCAACAAGACTGCACTAGGCTGTATGTTAACAAACCTAATTATAGGCAGCATGGTGATAAATTGTGCAGGGTGCATGTAGCACATCTCTGAGGTCATGTCTAGAAAAGAAGTTTTGCCCCAGGGGACAGGGATGGGGTGTCATTTCTAAATAAAGTAAATGCAGGTTCACTGATGTTTCCCATTGGGTTGCCTTCCGTTTTCTGACAAATGTTTTTCTAGCAAGGGTGTCCCAAGAGATCCTTGCGAGAACGGAAGAATGGAGGAGGAGAGGAATGAGAGGCTGGGGGATTCTCTTTAACCTTTCCAAGCATGCAGTCCGGTGACCGCCACATAGCTTCTACCATGCTTGGACTTGTCAGAGCCAGGGGTACTGCTGATTGTATGTTGGGATGGGTGCCACCACTTGTGTTTTACAAACCATGTTACCATTTTCAGCATTTAGCTGGACAAACTGGTACTTGTCATATGCTGGATGTGAAAGTGGGAAGGAATCTCTTCCTTTATGTGAAGTTAAAGGTAAAAATCACTGGTTTCTCCTGTCAGAAAAAAACAACAGTTAGGTCTTTGTGTCTGAGTGCCCCAGGTTCTGTTGGGGAGCATGCTCCCAGGTACAGGAAGCGTCCATGCACAGTGCTAATTTTAGACATTGAAAGAATCAACAGGATGCATGGATCCAGTTACTCTCTGCCTAGGAAAGAACAAGTCCAGAAACTTGAGTAAGCAGTCAAGAGTTGTCCAAATCGGGACTTACTGAAGTATGATAGATACAGTAAAGTTATAAAAGTTCATTTAGGCTGAACAATGAAAAGCAAAGCACCCAGGTACACCTCCTGAGAAGCTAGGAAATCTACATGTGAAGTCTTTTTGATAAGGGAATGAATTTAAAGCTTACATCATTGCTTTAGGGATTTTATTCTCACTATTTTCCAACAGTTTCTTCAGAGTCCTGAACTCTGACAGACATGCCTTTCTCAGTGAAGTTACCATTGATTTTAACTGCTGAATAAGAACTCTTAGACTATGCCATAGAACGAACTCCAAATGGACTTCCAGTGTGAGTACCCTGCACTTGGGACCCTCATTGTTGATGATTTTCCCTTTTTCTCACACACATAGCATTTTTTGAAAGAATGAAGTGTGGAAGGCCTAAGCAGAATGCTTATTGTATCTTGCCTACACTAAAAACAAACAAACTGGAAGTCTGAAAATGGTATGTCTTAAAACACTTTTCTTTTTAATTAATTTTAATTAGCTTTTTAAAATTTGTACAGATTGGTTCTATCTGAGAACATAAGCTAAAATACCAATATGCTTTCACCACATTTCTTTTATGGTTGAATTTAGATTCTGTCTTAGCCCTTCCTAAAACTTGCTCTCAGGGGATAAAAAATTTTCATTCATGGGAATTCCTATGCAAAATATTGCATGGCAGATTTTTTTCAATTAATTTAGAACGAAACTCCCACTTAGTCCTTTATACTGCTCTCTGTAAATGTAGGGTAAGTTACCCCTTTAAAATGATCTGTACGAATTACCAGCCTCTGTAGTTCCTAACCTCTGGGGAAAACTGGCTTTTTGCAGTGCTGCTTCTCTTCTGTGCAGGGCATGTGTAGCTGACTTGGCAGTGAAGGGAAAGTAATTTGTTCCTGACAAGGGCCAGTTGCAGACTATTTCTTCACTGGAAGAAAGTGACAATCAAGCAGGAAATTGTGACTGCAGTTCCTTATTTGAACTGATCGTTCTTAGGAGCTAGTAGACATATCTTAACTTAGCCTTTAGCTTGTTTTCCTGAGTCTCACAGCTTTGCTTTCTGTGAAATGTCAAGGACCTTGAATTCCTGCAGTGTTTACAGTTTGGCCTGCAGAATTTGTGGCCTGCTTAGAGTGTCACAGATTTGCAATTATATTGTAAAGGTAACACAGGAGAGGCAGGCATTCCTATTCCTGGTAGCATTTCCCAGAAATGGCTCCAGTTTTGGGAGAGGACTTTGACCTACTGAGGAAGAGAGTAGCACATCTGGATGGGAGAGTGAACTGTCTGTTGCCATTGAATCCTTACTAACCCAACTTGTTTCTAAGTGCAGGGACAGATGGATGGATGGAAGGCTATGTTATAGCTATAGGGAAGCCTCAGAAAGCATTTGTCTTCCTGGAAGAGTGTATTACAGCCTTTCTGGTCTGCAGTGGGTTATCACCCTGCTGTAGCTTTGATCGATGGCTAGTGGTGGCAGCAGGAAATAAAGGTCCACTCTTTGTGCTCAGGAACATTGCCCAGGAGGGCAGGAGCCTGACCAGATGGAACATCTCTATGGGTTTGGAAGCAGGTAGGTAATTCAGCAGGACCAGCAAGATGTTTTTCAGTGTCCGTGCATCCAAACTGTGTAAGTGCTCATAGCTGGGGTGCTTGTACCCATGGATCAATCAATTTGCCCACAGAGGGCTGACTGCTCTGAAACAACTTGATGTCAGCTTTCTGCAAACGTGAATCCATGGGTCTTAGCATTTTGTGTGGGATTTCTTTTCCTTGTGTGGCAGATGCCTTTATAATATTCGAGGCCAACCAAAGATGGATTCGTATGCTACCTGCACACACCCTACCCTTTGCTCCCTGTTACCTGTTTTACATCAGAGAAAATTATTCATCTTTCTGACATGAGGTTCAGATCATCAGATGCTGTAGTCATCCCCCACCCTGGGCAAAATGTCTCCCTCTGGTGGGCCTGGGGGCGAGGGAGGAAAGAACAAATTCCTTCTTATCTGAACTGCAAAGCCATCACTTAGAATATTTGCCATGTGAGAGGTGACAGGTCTCTTTTGTTTCCTCTACTATATATTTCCATTTTACACATATTCCCAACTTCCTGTTCTCCATGCATTCTTCTTGCTTTTGTACCCTGTAACTTTCATCAGTTTCTTTTCTTTCAGATGTGCTCAAGACACAGCATGAGTTGATACAATCTAATACAAACTTCCCTGTTTGCTCTATCATAAAATGTAGTGCCTTGTGTGTTCAGTCCCCTCCTGTCATCAAGTGCCAGCTTTAGCAGGACTTAGTACTCCAGGTTCTTCCTGCTGTCATTTTCACTTGTCCCCAAGGACTAAACATTTAAAACCCGAGAAATGCTAACTGAGATCCTAAGTAACACTTGAACCACGCTGATCTTGGGTAAACAATTCCCAGAGTGTTACCATTCCTGATGTTGAAAGAACAGATCGGTGAAAGAAAAAAATGTGCTTACACATTCTCATTAATCCGGCAGCCAGCTAATTTCTGAATATTGAAAGATTCCCTTAGAAGACATTAATTTTGTTTATGTTTAAAATGACACACAGGCTGAGGAGACTCATTTAAGGCTTTTATTCATTTAAGATTTTTAATAGGAGTTAATGGTTTAAGGCTCAATATAGAAAGCAGAATACTGGGGTTTGGGGTTTTTTTTCTATTTCTTATGTAGATATTTATATATTTAAAATTTGCTTCATTAAACTGATTTTTGCAGTCTACACAGCAGACAAGTAAGAGGAAAGATTGCCCATTACCCTTCGAGCTGAACTTTTTTTGCCCCAACACATGCCTGTATAGGGTTATATCAGGTGCTGAAGAAAAACCTGATCTTTTGTTGGCCAAATGCCAGCCTTTCAGCATAAGAGCAGGTATATATTTTTATTAAAAGCTACAGCAGCAATATTTCTTGCTTAAACAAGGCTTTAGACTCCCATCTCTTCTCAAAGTATAGACTGGGTTGTATGAGGCCCTGACTGGCTTTAAGAGCTTGGTGAGGCTCGCCTGAGGCCCTGTCCCACAACCCTTGCCTGCAGGTCCAGCCCTACTCAACCTTGGGCTGTCTGCTAAGCCATGTTATGGGTGTTCCAGTGCTGTGCATTCATTGCTCTGGCTTGCTGACTGGCTTTCTGGGGTGGACTCCAAACCTGCCCTGCAAGGTAACTTTGTCTCTTCTCTCTATCATGGATGTACCTTAGAGCTGTGTCACAAACCTGTTTTCAGCCTCCTCTCTTGATTGTGCTTCCTGGAAGGATGCTGCCATTGACTCTTTATCTTACCTAGTCTGCGACTGTCAGTGGACTCTATTACAACCACCAGCCCAGCCCTGTTCAGGCAATGTGGGGCTTCATTAAAATTACCTTCATTTCCCAGCTTCTCTCCTTGGAGAAGCCTTGCTCTTTCTGCTCTGTGATAACTGGCCCCATTTAGGATTCACGTGTGCACTGCAGCACAAGAGCTCCCAGGCAGCCTGCCTTTAGTTCAAGATCTGGCCTTTCCATAGCCCTATTTCTTGTCCGTTGCTCAAGAAAAGCAGTGTCTGCTTGAACATCTCACTGCTACACATGGTACCATGAGCAGTGGGTTTTCAAGGGGCTGGAGAAGAAGTCTGTTCCAGATTCTACTTGGTTTTGAATGCAGTTCCTGCTTCAACATGGAATCTTTTTGTTTTCAGAAGTCAAAGAGTGCTTTTACTTGCTGTGTGACTTTGTGCAGATTCAAAATGGCTTCCTGTCCCCATTTGTTAGTGGAAGGGATAGAGTTTCCCTGGTGAGGTGCCAAATTCATATAGAATTTCAAATGTTCTTCTGGATGAGATGCTGTGTTCTGTAATGCGCAAGGAAAGCATAATATCTTTGAGGATATGTATAAATACACTGGTATATAAAGAAAAACCCCACAGGATTTTAAATTAAACAGTTGAACATCTAGCCTGTATCTCAGTTGTGGTTTTTTAGAAGAATACACTCACAGTAAATTCATAGCAAATTTCTCAGTAAATCTGATAGAAGGTACTTGAATTACTTCAGCATTGTTGCTGACTAGCTAACATAAGCTGACAGTAGTGGATGACTGTGGTGAAATACTTATGTTTCCTTAGTCCTGCTTCTTCCTCTTTCTGGAATGTTGGTTCTGAGAGCACTAATAAGCCAATGGTTTTACCACACTTGTAAAATTAATCTCTACATTGGTGTAAAATTAATTGCAGAATTCTGTTTTCATGCAGAAGAGTTGACACTGGAAATAAATAAATCTTCTCAACCTCTATCCTATGACATAAATGTTTATAAACTACAACCCAGGTTGGTGTCAGGGCAAGGAAATATGGGTCAAAATTGTGACTTATATGATCAGCAATAGAATTTAAATACTATTTAAATGGGAATTAACAAAATCCCCATATCATTTCAAAAAATATGCCAGTGTTCTACTACTCATTTTGTCCCATTTGTATATAGTGACAGATTTTGTAAAACTACTTTCATAAAGGAAAAAAAACCCAAATGTATATCACTAAGAACTTAAAAGGCAAACTGATTTGATTTCCTGTGGTGGAATTACATTATCAAACAAAACACAGGTTTTGAAATGCAACACCCGAAAAGAAATACAGTTGGCTGAAAATTCCCATAATGAGAAATCCATGAGGCTAAATATTTGGTGTTCCTGATTTGCTCACTTCCTCAGGTTAATGTTTCTTCAACATGTTTCCAGTTCTTTTTTTTTTTTTTTTTAGCTGAATTGGTGGTTGTACTTTCAAAGGTGATGATTTGCAAATGATGATTTCCAGCCTACTGTATTCTATGTATGGCAGAATGTCCATCAAGTTGCCTCTAGGTGACATTAGTAGTGCAATCATTCAAAATGCAGCCTGACAGCATTTCAATCAATTCGCTTTTCAACACTAGACATCAAATATACATTGCAAACCCAGCACCTGCTCTACTTGTAGTGTGACATCAAATAGGTTAGCCTCGGGTCCTAAGATAGAGGCTGTCTCTTGAACTGCTACATTAAGGAGTGACTTTGGCAATGATACTCTCGGAGATTAACACTCCACCAAAACTGGCTCTTGACCTACAATACAGTATAATCCCTTTACTCCTTGTGTTTCTCTCTCAACACAGCCCACAGGAGCTCTGTGTATCTGCTAGTTGAGTCAGTCACAGAGCCCAGCTCTTAACCTCATCCTGTAGAGCTTCACTTTTACAGCAAAGGTGCAAGCAGAATGGCAGCCATGCATTTATAAGAATTTGTCCTAGGTCTGAGCTCCTTGAGGTTAGCTTCCTCCTTTTTGCAACAGCTGCATTGCAGTACCCCTTGGTACTGCATGAGGTGGCAAATTTTGCAACTCCTTTGCAACTCTTCATGAGGTTGTATAATGACCTGTTCTATTAAAAGAGCAAGAGAAGCACTTAGGATAATAACCAGCTCTTGAGATGAAGAGGCCTGGCTACTGCCATCCCAGGACTTGGTCTTTTGCTTGTAATCAAAACCAAGTCCATTAGTGGTGTCCTTGAAAGTTCTCACTATACTTCTGTACTTCAGGCTGAGGTAAAGTGTATTTCTTGACCTACAACAACCTATACTGTGTGTACTGAATCTTCTGAGCCAGATCCATAGTTCCGTTTAAATGAGACGACAACTAGCTACCGTCAAACACCATGGAGGTGCCTAACAAAGCAGGCGGGTGATGAGTGTGCCCAGGATTTGAAGTTCAGAGAAATAATAAAGGCATGCCAGCACTCATAAACCTTAAACAGTGTGAATCCCCTTCCTTTTGTTCTGTTTGCTCATCAGGCTTTGGTGCTGATGGCATGAATCAGATAAAAAAGTACTGTAAAGGCATTGTCAGCTGGTCATAAGAGTGGCATGGACAAGGGCATGCAGGCCACTGTGTGACTCAGGCACTACTTGGGCCTTTTGAGTTGACCCTGGGAGACAGGAGTGGGGATCCAGCTGTGACAGGTTTAGAAAGAGAGAATTTTGATGTGGTCTATTTACCACATGCCTCACCACCATCCCTAGAAGTGACAACACCCAGTCCAGTCCTGACTGAATTCCAGGTATGCAGGTAGGATGGTGCTGATCACAGAACCACCTCAGTCCTAGAGCCAGGGATTGCAGGTTTGTGTTTCCTATGCAGGACAGCATCTCCCTCTCAGTGTGCACAGTGAAAAGGTGACCAGCTGGCCTCACCATTAACTCTGAGCTCACAGCAGGCAGGAGATTTGTGTCCCCTCGCCCTGCAGAAACCACCTGCAATCACATTCCTGGAGCTCCAGAGAACACTGCCCTGTTCATTGTTGCCCTGCTTTCTTGCTGAGAGATGCTCCACATCAGGAATGCAGCAGGAGATATACATCCCAAGTGGCACAAAAGAGGTTAATGTAGTACCCAATAACCTTCACAGTTAAAGCAAACAGCTGAGTTGAAAAAGCTGTCATAAATATTTGCATCCTTAGCAAAGTTAATGGAGGAAGAGGAATGCTGTCTTAGAAGATGAAGCAGTATATGGACAGACTTCAGAAAGGTAGGAAACTGTTTAGGAGTGGGAGAGATTATTCAGAGCTACTAACTCAGTATACAGGGATGATTTTCTTGTTGAGGAATGGCTGACTCTCTTCCCAGTGGAAATGTTTGGCTCTGGAGATAGACAGGGTGCTGGTGAACCCCAGGTTAGGGCACTGTCCTCCCTGCAGGCCTGCTCATTCTGCTGTTTGGGACATTTAGCTGGCTGGTGCTGTTCCATCCTGCAGGCTCACAGATGGTAAAAGGACTCCAGCCAGACTGAATGCTTGCTGGGGACACAGATGTGCTCTGAAGATTGCTTTGGTATTTATGGGAAACAACTGCTTTTTATTAAGGGTTGAAACTAATAATAAATAATTACAAATTATATTAGTGTATTAAATTGTTGACATAACACCAACACAAATATTTGTTAGGAAAGTGAGTAAACATACAAAGCTACATTGCTTTATAAATTAATTCATTAGTATTTATTACAATTACGATCAATTATAAAGCATTATGATGACTTGCTTGGAGACTTTTTTTTTTTTTTTTTTTGCTGTTATCAATAATTTTAATTACCAACTTTAAGTACTGGTTATTTCCCACACACATCCCAGGGCACTAATGTTTATACAGCATCTAAAATGCACAGTGTTTTTTGTTTGGGTAGCTTTGTAGTACACTACAAATTGCTGAAAATAATTTCCTAGTTGTTAAGTGGAAATAGAAGCTCTGGGTGTGCCTCAATCAGTTACGACCTAGCTTGGGAGAGCTGGTTTATATTGTGCAATAAGAAATTTATTTCTCCAAAGTTTTATGCATCGTATCCAAAATGCCAAGAGGCCAGGTTTGCCCGTGTAACTGTTTTTTATGTCCTTCATGCCATCAAACAAGAGATTGTATGCTCAAGAGCTTGATGCCCTTATACACAATTCGTCTAACAACACATGGTATCTAGAACAGGTTGCTCAGAGAAGTTGTGGATGCCCCATCCCTGGGAATGTTCAAGGTCAGGTTGGATGGGGCTCTAAGCAGCCTGGTCTAGTGGAAGCTGTCCCTGTCCACAGTGGAGGATTTAGAGCTGGAAGACCTTAAAGGTCACTTTCAACCCAAACCATTATATGATTATTGCCTCAAGAGTGTCTGTAGATTGTGATGGTCGCACTGTTGGACCTGTAATTATTTCTGATGCTAACTTGATTGGCCCTATTACGCTCTTACAGATGTCCAATAATTAGACTTGTTACAAAGTATTCAGACAGTCTATTTTCAGGTATCTTAATTTGTTAAACAGATGCATAACCTGAATGTATTTTTTTTGATTTGTCATCACAGGTCTTCATATCCTCAAATCTGTTCTCTAGTTTTTTTTCCCTCAAGCCTCCTCTAGCACTTCTACACTCTGGTCTCTCAGGTTGTTACTTCCAATTCCTTATCTACCTGGCTGATGTGTTGTGCTTGGGACACACAAACTCTAACACAGATATAAGCGTTTTCACTTCCCAATTGCCGCACTTAACTTCGTGTGCAGTATCTCAGTAGAAATGGGGATGCCTGGGCAGCTATACCCCTGGCCACACCCTACCGTACCCTCTTCCAAGGTACTGCAGCATCCCCTGAACTCCAGCTGTCCCTACAGCCTTCCACAGGTCCTCTGCTGATAGGAGTAGTGGCAGATGGGTGTTGTTGCCATCCCTTCGGTGCTCGGGAAATCAGTCTATGCCCTGTAGCCATAGTGAATGAAGGCATTAATGAGGACACCTGAATTGATTTGGTGCTGATACTCAGCTCTTGAACCAATCATCAGTGAGGTGGATTAGCAAAGTATTTGTGTATTACTTGGGAGCAAAGGCATTGTCTGTGCATGGTAGGGTTGCTTTATAGTACCTTGTAAAATGCTTTATGCTAGAGCAAAGCATAGTTATTTTAGCTTTACTAGAAGTAGTTAAATTTTTACACATTCTTAATGATTTCAGTGCTACTAAATGAATAGATTGTGGATATTCTAAATAGGTTTGCCTGTCTGGAGGGAGTGAGGGGAGGGATGTTATAACTGAGCTCTTTTTAGGTTGCTCATTTTTTTTCCTTGTGTTTTCAACACAGAGAAATGAATGAATTCCTCGTGGAAGGTGCTCTGTGGACAACTCCTTTTTATCTTCACAGGTCCTGGAGAAACAGTAGTTTATTCCCTTGCCTTACTTCATCCCCAGGCCAGTCCCCTGTATGTGTCTCTCACATAAGGAGCTCTGTTTGATTGATCTCCTTTTCTGTGGAGGGCATCCAAGGTGAGTGTTTGTTTCACAGGGGTGTTTCCCCCTTAGTTTTTTCATTCAGAGTGGTTAGTTATTGAGTAGGTATGACCAGGTCAGCAGATACAGAACTACAAATGTTGATCTCGTATGATAGCTTATATTAGCAATAAGTGTGCAATTTTACTAATTGTACCTGAACATCATTTTAAGTTGAAGCGTTTTCAAACCAGCAATATAACAAGTTGCCTGGAACTTGCTATATATGGTTATATATGATAAATATGCCTTGATTCAGCAGAAATATAATTTCATAAAATCGGTGTTTGTCATGCTTTTAGTGTTGATGAATTTACGGTAGTATTTTCCCTCTAGCAGGACTTGACTTGTCCATTATAACAATTAAGTTTCTTTTACATATTTGGACCGGTAATTTGTTGCAAAGCACTTTGATATGCTCTACTCCAATGGAAGATATTATAAAAGGATTTTATTGCTGTCAAAATAAAGTGAATGCTTGAAAACATAAATAATACTTCAAATTTAGAAATAACTTTGCTTTAGCTGCTTTAGCACTGTTGTTGCTCAGTGCAGGACTGTTTAAAAGGCTTGGTCACAATCTGGAACCCTGCTGTGCTAGAAGCTGTATTGACACTGGACAAAAAGGTATCACTGCTACAAAGTGCTTTCAGTTTTCCCACAAACACTTATGCAATTAAGTTGGAGGCTCCATTTGTTTGCTTGTTTTAGTGCTTGCTCTGGCTTTTTTGGTTTTTTTCTTTCATGAATGATAATGAAAGCTTTTATTGAATGCACATGTTTTAACTCCCTAGAATACACTTAGGCAACACGTGAAGGCTTTTTCCACTGAAGTTAAGGAAAACCTTCTCTTTATTTCTCTTTTCTGGAGTAATTTCTTTGACTATCTTACTTTATGTTCTTAACATATGTACAAAAAAATATGTAAAGCTGACTGAGGGTGAGTGCCACTGATGGGTGACTAGAAGTATATTTCAAAAGAGACATGGTCATCCTCAACCTCTTCTAAGCAGCCCTTACCTGACTTTCAAAATCAGAACTACAGAATGTGGCATTTTCACATATGGAAAAAAACTGTGTCTGTTTTACTGCTAGTATTTGTGTTGTGTGGATAATTGTTCTGTAACATTGGAGGCAAAATTAGAAAACCAAAGTCATCGGTGATAAGAAAGCAACGGAAGCCACAAACCTGCCACTGAGGAAATTTATAGCAGGGAACTGACACAGAAGAGTGAAGCATATTCATGATGCTAGGGTTAATCTCATTCACTTTGTCTTGGCCCAAGCTATGTTTCCACCTGTTGCTTTCTATGTCTGTGAATCCCCAAAACTGCTTTAAGTAAAAGACAAATCTGTTTTGGTCTGCAAGCAGTATTTCAATCTTTTAGGCTTGGGGATACTTGTTCTGCTTATTAATTTTGTGCTTTAGGTGAATTCATACAGATGGTGAGATAAGGCAAGAAGATTTATGTTGAGGTTTATTGAGGGAGCCTATTTTTCCCCTCCTGGCTGACATCAATAGGGTTGTGTGGTCTATTCACTTTGTCACAAAGTGCACCCTGAGAAAGTACGGAGAGGGCCCTGATTGCAGTCCTGCCTTCGAACAGGTCACAACTCCATTGTTCTGGAACAATTGAGGTTTTATAAACAAAGTCTGACTAGAAAGATTGTGAGTTATGACACTACAAAGAGCCTTGCTGAAAGCAAAATAAGGCGAAAAAGAAACAGGGTAAGGCATAGGAAAAATGCTCATAAACAAGTTAAATCCTGGGTCTTGAGCAATATATTGATTCTGGAGGAACTGTGCTACCTTACAGAATGCTGAGGTTGGTCTGTTAGTGTTTATGCCACACAGTGTATATGCTGCATAATTACAGTGAAAATAAATGCATGGACACACAAGTACTTAAAAATCTGGTTACTACTGGCTTCAAAGGGGTTGCTTGCATGCTTCAAGTTAGGTATAAACTTGGGCTTCCTGTTGGGGATGTGAAAGAGGCTGTGGATGATGCCCTCTCCCTGCATTGTCTATCGCAGTCATCTCATGGTCCCTTAAATTACTATTTCCAGTGGCCACCTGTTGCCTTTCTTCATAAATTTAGCACTACCCCTGTAAACTCCCCCCTTGGCAAGGCCTGCTGCCCACTCATGTGGAAGTATTTTTGCAGTACTGGAACTTACTCTTTTGAAGCATGACTGTCTCTTCACTTCGTAACATGCAGTACCTGGTGTAACAGGTGCCCTGTGGGTGTAGAGCAATGCAGGAGAGTAATGGGTGGAACAAGTGAAGGAGGCTCTGAGAAATACAGAGCATGAACAGAAACCTCTTGAATTCAAGCAGCTCCTGTGTTGAAGGTGTTCAGACTTGTATATATGTGAAATTAAAATTAATTCAACTATGATAATTTAGTTAATTTCTTTGTGCAGAGATATCTACATGGTCTTTTTATCTAGGTATTATTCAGCGGAGAGGAAATAATTAGCATTTCAATCCATCCCACCCAAACCAAGAAACTTTTTCGATTTGATACTAGCCTAGAAACATTTTTTTTCCCTTCCCCCTTGGAACTGTAGGTATCTGAAAAAATAAGCTTGTATTACTTTGTTGTATGAGCTGCTAAAGTTTCTAATTTTGGTTGCTAGTGCCCAGAGGACGAGTAATCAGGCTATTAAGCTAATCAGCCTTATGTTGTAGTGCATCAGTTTGATGAAGTTAGTGTTAAAAATCTGGCATAAGTATTTGCAACCTTCCTGTGTTACTGGAATGTAATGCTTTTCCATGTGAAGATCAATTTAACAAGCAGAATTAATCCAAGACTGAGAAGAGAGACGGGATTGAAACTCCCCATGTACTAGACTTCTACCTCTACAGCTATGGCAAGCGATTATTACCAAATAAAGGGTTCAGCATGTATGCCAGTAAAGCAGGTGGTCAGAATGTAAGGCAATTACAATTTAGGAACTGCCACTTTTCTGCTCTCTTTTTAAATGCATCTATAAAGAACATCCAAGAAGGCCATGTGCAACTTTTTAGAAGCATTATAATGAACTTGCTCTCATTTGTTAGTAAGGGGATAATGGAAGATTAAAAGTATCCTCCTGCTATTTTGCTTTGCTTTCTAACTAAATTTTAAATGCTGTTAAATAAGATTTGTTAGTTTATGTTGTCTGCTTACTCAAAGTGTGAAGCAAGTATTTTAGACAAAAAACAGGTAACTAGGAGAGGACTGAAAATTAATTATACAGGAAAACCCTGCAGTTCAAGTTTCTAGTAGGTGAAGCCCTGAGTCTATTGGAATTACATTAGTTCCAATGAGCATGTTTTTACCATAAAACTAGATGCCAAAGTTTCTGCACCAGGCTTGTTTAAGGTGGGGAACGGAGGCTGTCCAGGTTTATCAAGCTGAATTTTGCATTCTGCAGCCCTAATCAGTCTGAAGCTAATTAGCAGCCTCTACACAAGAAGGCCACAAGTCATTAATCATAGGAGATGAGAGCAGTCAGCCCCCCAAGCTGACATTTCAAGAAAAGTTTTCTCTTGCACTACTTTTTTTTTTTTTTTTTTTTTTTTTTTTTTTTTTTTTTTTTTTTTTTGTGATGAGGCTTCAAAAGTCGCAAGCTTGCTTTTCATGGTCAATAGTGTGTGAAGTAGAAGCCATGTCTTGATGTGACAGACAAGGGACCACTGTTCAAAGACCTATTGGGCCCTTTATTTCTTTTTTCCCCCCCTCCCTCTCTAAATGCTGCCCTCTAATAGAATGGAGTCAACTGATGACTTTATTTGCTTTGAGTTGAAACATAGTTCAGCTGGGAATAAAAAAAAGTTTTAACAAGTATGATTTTTGTTAGAGCAAAATTCAAGTTTTTTACAAAGCTGCTTAGCTCTTTTTAAAAGTTACAATCCTTTCTTATGCGCAGCTAATGAGGAATGAAAGTCCTTTCACATGCCTAATACAGTTTAGTACAGTGTGTCTTGAAATCCAATGCTAACAGCTGCAGGCTAAGCACTAGGAAACCCTTGCATGAAAAAAAATTACATTTCTTGAGGCTGTTGATCAAACTTCTTACAAACAACTTGGAGAAGTACATTTAAATAATAGGTTTGTTGTCTTTAATGATGCTGAGAATTAGACTATGTGTTATTTTATTCTCTGGGCAGAAAATGTGGACTTCTATCTGTATTACTCCCACAATAAGGGATGGGTGGTATCTGTATGCCTGATGCCTGTCTAGCAGGTCTTACTGCCTAGTTGTCCATAGCATGTCCTTGCACCTGTTGATAGCATCACTGTTTCAGGCTCAGACATTTACTACAATATTATGGCCATTTCAGAGCTTCTGGCTGGGACAGCTGGGAAGAGGAGGTGTTTTTACAAGTAACAAATACATTCATATAGCGTTCTTTGTCAGTCATGGAATTTTCACTATGAGCAAAACTGTTTTGTGAAGGATAGGTTTTAGAAATATTTCTTGCAGACCTGAATGTCTCCCTTGTGGCCTCTTTTTTTATGCTATCGAGCTATATGGACTTTGTTGATTTACTTAAGCAATTGGGGTAACAGTCAGAGCAGGTGATGGCTTTTTGTCTGTACAACTCTCCAGCAGTTCCTTGTTCTACCAGGCACTATACCAAACTCAACATCCATCCCTGTGCCTGGAGTTGTCTACTTCAGACTGGGAGTGGCTTTTGAGAAGGTGTTAGCTCAAGCAGCAAAGCTGTACGGTGATGAAACACTGCACACCAAGATCTAGTGCTCCTCCATGAGCGGTGCTGTGATTTGCTTATGTCTCCATTTGGAGAGTTAAAATGATGTTGAAAGGCTGTTTGGTTCAGAATTCTGTCCTTGTTATGTTAGTTTATTTTCTTGTTACCAGTCTTTGAGATTAAAAAACTGGAAATTAGGAAAGTTATATTAGGAGGCTCAAACAAATTAAACAAGCACTGTGACTCTAGAAGCTCAGCAAGCAGCTGTCTGTGGCTGTAATATGATTGTATGCTATTGCATTTACTTCTCTGAATTGCTAGTAGATTTGGTCCTTGCACTACTGTTCTATTTTGGTAAGAATGATGTCTTCAAGGTGCCTCTTGTGCATAATCTCTGCATCTGGGGAGGTCATGAGGTGATGACTTTGGGTGACAGCAGGGAGATTAACCCAGTCATGAGTCTAAGGTCAAATATTTAGCTCTAGACAAGACTTCAGCATGAGAAGGCCTGTGTTTTGATGCCTGAGTGGTGTACCTTTATGTGTTCTTTTCTTCTGGGACCAGGGTTCTGAAGCCCTGTCAAGTAACACCTTTTTATTTTATTTTCTATCCCCTCTTTTAAAAATGCATATTCCCATGCTCACTCCTTGCTTTTCAGTTCTCTGTTTCTGAAATGTGAACCCAGTGACAGTCCAGTTTGCACCAGGCTTTCTGTGCTGGCCTAAGTGGGCCTGGCAGTTAGGCACCCCTAACAGAAAAAGGCACCATGCAGAAACTTGAGCAAAAAATGGTATAAGCACTGAAAGAGCCATTAAATTCCTCCTGCCATATCAGTTTTACCAAACTGTACATACTTTGAAAAATTCCCCTAATATACCTTTAAACCATATACCATAGCACTGGTTATAGTCTAGAGGATCAACTCTAACATTTCAATAAGTGGGCATTTTCTTTCTTTCTGTCCCTAATACTGTAGGGGGGGAGGAAATGGGAATATGACATGCATCTACATAAAAATAAATTTGTTGTGAAATCCCATTAAGGATTTGGCTAAGCCCACACAAGCAGAGAGTTAAGACTGATATTCTGTCATTACCTCAGCTCATTACATCTCAGGGTTTTGATACTCATGTAGTCTATAAGATCACCCACTGTCTGGAGAATCCTGTACTACCTGGAAACAAAGGGAAGTGTTATGTTGTAGCTTTACCTCTGAAATTTCCTTGCTTTGCCAACTTTCCTCAGTGTTACCATAAAACAGTTATTGGTGACTTATATGTATTAATGGCATTAATTAAGCTATCAGCACAGCTAAATGGGAGAAAATGCGTCTTCTGAACTTGTTTCTTGAATAGGAGTAAATGCCTCATTAATCTTAAGCATCAACCCAAGAACACTGTGTTTGTTAGATAGAATAATAAATGACTTTACAGGAAATACACAATAGCAGATGCTGGAATGCATCCATTCATTAGTCACTGTGCATAAATATCCCCTTATTTCCATGAAGAGACATCTAATGGAGGGCCAGTCTGACAAACATGTGCAAGCTTTCACTCACCAAGAAAACAGAAGGGAGAAAATGTCATACAAATTTGCCTGCTGAACACAAAGTATCACATACCTTACGTGTTCTTTTTCTGCTCTTTGCCCATCTTTCATCAGATTGAAATGTGTGTTAACCAAGGCAAAACCGTTGGACAGGTTTTGGAAGCCCATAAGGCATTACAGTTATTTCTATTTCTTGGTTGCAAATCCTGGGTCACTGCTGTGTCACTTGGAGGCAATCACTGGCTTTACTCAAAGCCTGGTTGAGTGTTTGGTGAAGTCAAAGGAGACTATTTGCTTCAGAACCTTACAAGAAAATATTGTTTGGTTCGTTTTTAATCATTGTTCCCAAGACACTAAGAAACAAACAAACAAGCCTATTTCAGTGAATAAGAGTGAATGTAGAAAAAAAAAGTTGTTCCCCTCCCACAACCCCTGCTGTGTTTAGCTTTTGTAAGCTTATATGTATTTCCTAGTCTTGTAAAGTAACCAAGCCAAACAGGTACAACTATTCAAAAGAAAGTGAAGCCTACATATTCTTTTGCTTTCTTCTCCACATAATTGGTCAGAACTACTGTTTTTCTCAGATTGTTGATTCAATGCACAAGCATATTAGATGTGTTACAGGAATGCCTAAATAATTTGCTTGGTGTGTTCCCCAATGCACGCCATAATGAATTTTAACTAAAGGGTCACATTATAGCGTAATCATTCTTAGAACACATTAACAATGTTTGGGTGTCATTATGCGTTTGAAGTCTGTCAGGTTTCTAGGCCTAAACTGACCAGAACTAGGAAACCTGGAGTTAAGAACAAATTCTTGAACTGGTGATTGCAGTGTGTACCAAAGGTACCAATGTCCTATACCAGCAGCCATCCTCATCAAGAAATCTTCCATCTAAGCATGCAGGTGCCTTGTGCCAATGGATTCTTCACAGGTGTCACAGTGTTTCTCACTAGAACACTACTCAGGCTTTGGGCCTGCACAGACTCAGCCTCATAACATAAGGGAGGACAAAGTTTAGTTTCTTATCCTGAAAGATTTGAAAAACTTTGATGCATGGTTTGGTGAATCTTCTCATCTGAATTGAGAGCTTGGCAATGCTTTATGGCATTGTTAAATCAAATGCTTTGGACCAAAATTTCAAGCTGAGTATTGTGGTAACTTGGGTGGTTGTTTTTCTACTGGCCTAAATTTGCAGTCTTTGCTCAAAAGTCCTACTTGCGTGAACAAACATCAATTTGCTTACAAAACTAGAGCCATAGATCAGCAATGAGTTACTAACAAAGTTGAGGGAGGGAGAATTTTGTTTCAAAGTAATATATAATGATAATAGCAGCCTAAATTGTCAGAAGTGACCAGTGAGTTTTGAAATAGAAAGTGCCAGGGAGCTTGCTGTTTCTGCACATCTGTCGTCTGACAACTAGCCCCACTTCAGCTCATCACAAAAATTACTGCTAGCCTAATAGCTCACTAATAATAACAGAAAATATTAATACTTTATGAAGTGTGATGCAAATATAAGCTTCTAAGCAGTTTTTCACCATTAAAGATCCCAGAAGAGCTAAAGAATTTTCCTTTTTGTGATGGTAAGTTTTCCTTCTGAGGTACCTTATATTTTTCCTGCATTATACTCCTGGTATGGTTTCATGTAGGTAGGCACACCAGTACCAGGATTTACATGTTCATATACTTCAAAAATCTGCTCCATTGGTGTACTACAATTATATTTCTGTGCTAGGAGCAGCTACATTCCTGTGACCAGCAGAAACCCTTTCAATATATACAACATTAAACTGGCTTATACTGAATATAACCACCTTAACATTGATTAGACAGGTATGCAGGTAATAAAACCTGGCATTGCCCTTTTCTCCCAGGAGGTCATCCTGCACACTGGTAGTGGGTTGTTTTCACAGTTGATCCTAACAGGTCAACTGTACCTGGAGCCAGAAAACTCCTGTTGGAAGAGAAAGGCAGAGTCATTCTTTACAATTGGAAAGCCGGGTGGGAATCCTCTGGACTCCATCTGGAACAGCTTTGACCAAACAAAGGCCCCAAATCTGTTTGCAGTGCAGTCAGTGGGAATACTGCCACAGCATTCCTTGGGAGCAACATTAGGCTTCGATTATGGTCACAGCAAGAGAGTAGTATCCGTACAGCTGCCAAAAAATATTAACAAATAATGCTAAAAAAGCTTGTGTCTGCTTTCATTTCTTGTTGCTTTTCTTTAAGACAACTAGCAGAAAACCTTTTCATCTGTGAGGAATGAGAATTAAAGGTTCAAGCTCCATCTGCTTCCTAGAGACAGGTCAGAAAATTCATGGCTTTCAAAGTGCTCTGAGCCACTGTCCCCTCTTGCAAACACAGGATTGCACAAGGGCCTCGACAACTGTTGGTGCTGTCCCCTAGCCCTCTGGGTGAAGCCCAGCTTTGCTGATTGCAGCCTGCCTTTCCCTTTCCCCCTCTTCACCACTTGGTCTACCCTGGAACTGCTTGGGCTTTTCTTTTACAGCCAGGTATGCCATTGGAGTGAATTCAGCAAAATAAGTACGAGGCATGGAGAACAGGGGCCAGACTGTGGCCCAGAGTCTCTAAAGGGCCAAAGAGCACTGGCACCTTTTGGAGATCCTTTTCCCACCAGAGACATCCTCTTTATGAATTTGATGCATCTGCTTTGTATCCTGTGTGTTAGCTCTGCCTTAACCTTTTTATTCATATTTCACTGCATGTGTCCTCAGAACAATGTTCTGTTGTAATCTTTGATGAGCTAGCTTTGCAAATCAGAATAACCTTAACTTGGGAGGAGAAGATAAGGCAGAGTTGTTGGTGCTCAATTCTTTCTTGCCTGAAACAAATATTTAGGCAGACTCTAGAACATTTTATTATTGAGAGGACTAGAAATTAAACATAATATTGTACAGTGGAAAGGATAAACTGCAGAAGAGTTTCCTTAAAATACAATGTGGACAGATTAATTCCATTAGAGTAAAGGAAAAACAGCATCAATTAGGTTGTATAGCCTTCTACAGTTATGTTTTATTTACAGACATTGAAGTCATGTTTCTGAGGTGAACAGGTTTTTGTATCATTAATTTCAATGGAAGTGTAGTAATATTTTAAAATGCTTTTTCTAGAAGCTTCAATAAATATTCCTTTCCTGTGGGGCCTTTTAGAAAGGATGTAACAGATTTTCCTTCTCTGTAAGAATGAATTCAAGGCCTTCAGAGATGTCTCTTTGTTTGTCAATTTTCTAGTTGTATAATCCAGTCTTTAATGCTGAAGCCTTGAGTCTGGAGTGTTTTGTATTTTGTCCCATGATGTTTCTTCCATAGGCTCCAAAGGAGAGACTTTTCCCAAAGTGAAAAATGTGCAAGTATGGTGCTGCTAGTCTAGAGGCAGGTCAGGATAATCAGTGAGGCATGAGAAATAGGAGGCCAAAAGCTGAAATGAATGCTTCTTGTTCTTATGATTCAAAATGTTTTGTGTATATAATGGTGAAAACATAAGCATATGAATTGCTGCTGACAACAAAGAACTCATTGTAACTAGATTTAATGTCTTAGGTTTTTAATTCTATAAAGACTAGGCAGAAACATATAAAAATTAGTGAGTAATTCTAGACTGATCAGTATCTTTACATCATATCAGCCCAGGGAAGCAAATGTAAAACCAAATTGTTCTGATTTGCAGGGTTTTAGGTCCACTTGGTTTGCAGTTGAAAAGTGTGGCACAAACTTCAGAGCAATTTAGAACAAAGCTGTAGCATCCTTACATCTTTGATTCATTCCAGCTACTCTAGAGTCATCAAGAGATTGTGGTGGATGTAGAAAGCAGTGAATTTCATTTCATGTCTTTTGGAAATACCTTTCCAACCTCACAAAGCGGAGAAGGGTCCATATTTACTCACTCCCTCCTTCTCTGTGCTTACAGAGGCAAGTATTTGCTCTCTTAACTGGTCTGTCAATTGTCTTTAAGGCAAACATCGGGGTACTCTGAAACATGGAAACAAAAAAACGCGCTTGGGGTAATGAAGGGAGAGAGAAGAGCCTCAACTGAGCTGTTTGGCCTAGGCTGGTTTGCTAGGGTGCTGTAGAATATAAGGATCATCTGTGGTGTCTGAAGACCTCAAAGAGAAGGTGTACAATCCCTACATACTCAACTTCAAATCAAGTAGGTGAGAGAGCCTGGTAGGGGTGTATCTAAATGCACTTGAAAGAGGACTCCTACCCTCTACTTGTGGCTCTTGAGTGACTCATTACAAGGTTCAAAAAAAGTGGTATGACACCATGCGTTTGATCTTTATGTATAAGTAAATATGCATTTACTTTGCATATTTGTTTTGCATGGGCAATTGGCTTGCAGTATTAGCTGTGGTGTGCTCTTGCAAAGAAACACACAAAGAATTTCAGCTGTGCATGGCAAGGTATCAGTGTCAGGCACTACATAATTTGCATGGAGAGTGCTGACACTGTGATCTCAGTGTGCTGTGCTTTCCATCTTGATCCCACCTCTGCTTTTAAGTGCATATCTATCAGTCTGGTTGTGCTGGCTGTCAAGCAGTGGGTGAGCCATGCTCTTGCTGTCTGTCCACCTTCTAGAGCTAAACCCTCCCACTTCTGCCCTAGGAGTTCAAGGACTGACACAATTCACACCTCTGATACAAAAGTATGAAAGACGAGGCACTCTGCTTCCACATCTCCCCACTCCGCCCTCATGCAGCACTGAAGCACAAATTAAACCTGTGACTGAGTCACATTTTGACTTGAATTTAGCAAAGCACTCGCTTGGGCTTGCTCTTAAGCATGTGGGTAATCTGCTGCTATTGAGCAACTTAAACACACCATCTTTAGGGACACTAAGCGTGTGTTTGGATACTGAAATGAGGTTTTGGGGGTTTTTAAAATAAATTCATGCCTAGCTATAAGTACAAACAAATGTTAGTGTTCATGGTTAACGATGCTCTAGCTGGAATTGCTCATCCTTGCATCTGTACATCAGAGTGTAATTTTAATTAGAGTTTAATTATCTTTTCATTTATTTTCTTCAGGAAGTAAATTTATACCTTGCTGTAAGTTTTCTTGGGAGTGTAAATTAAAAAAACATTAATGACATTATATCTTTCCTAATTTGTGTATCTACACGTATTTATCTGTGGTTTTTATTAGTCATAATGAAGCATGTTTGCAGAAATTGTGCAACTAATCTATGTACAGAAGAAAATAATGCTAAACAATATCATTATAATAATGAGAGGCTGTTTCTGATTTACTAAATAGAAATAATAATAAAAATTTGTGATTAGGGTTTTTAATATATTTTTAAAATTATTTTCAGGGACAGTTGCCTGCATAATAAGCATTGAAGTAAAAAAGAATTTTGCATCTGACCCTGGAAATGAAATTGTTCAAAAATGATACTGAAAATTTTCTGTTCCAAATTCACATGTTAATGCAACCTAATGTCAACATAATTTATAATTATTTAATAGTTCATTATGGAAATTAATCTCATCTGGAAGATATTTGTGGAAAAAGTTTGATATGAGCATTTTCACAAACTTAGGGAAGTTGATTTTCTAAGTTTTTCTGTTGGAGTGAGTTATTTCTTAGACATAATGCCATATCCTAAATAACTTCATAATTTGTATTTCTGCTGAAACATCTTGAGTCTGAATAAATTCTTTAAAATCATTTATCAATATATGATGATGAGACAAGTTGAAAACCAGTATGAGCCTCACTGTGTACAGCAGAAGCCTCAAGCAGAGGGAAACAAGGGACAATGAATTTAGGCAAAGTGACTAATAATTTGAATGATCAAGTTTTTGTATGCTTTACTTAAAATGTCTTAAGAAGTCATTTTATCTGTACAGGACATGGATAAACTTTTTCTGCCTCTATTTTTTAAATTTTTCACTGCTCTGTGAATTATTCCAAAGCTTTATTTAGCCAGCATCTAGATCACAATGGACAGTTCTTTTGTGTTACTTTGCTCTGTACGCTTGAGTCAGCTGGCCCTCACTCCTGTGAAGCATCTAAAAGCTTGCAAGATATTTTCTCCTTTTGTTCTTCAGTTTTCATAGATTTTTGGGTGGCTACTGATGTTCTTGTACAGAGAGTCTTCTGAGATGCACATCACTCAGAGAATGATAAACTATCTACTCCACCCTCCTTTAGTTTCCATATTATAAAAATATTCTCTTAGGTTTTATTTTTTCCCTCTTCTTTAAGTCTTTCTTGCATCTCCAAAGTGTCAAGCCTTGTTGCAGAGTTAGTAAGTAATTTTCTACTTTACTTTACTTCCCACATGGCCAAGTGCCTTTCACTGAGTTGTGATAGGTAGTCTCAAATTGTCTCTGCAGAAGTCACAGGATTCTTGTTGTGGGTGTCTAATGGCGGACTGGGTACTGAGGGATTAGAGGTGCTATGAGGTGCCAGAGACTAAAGCTAATTGTTACAATTGCTCTTCTGCAGACTGTTCTTAGACCAGAGTATGTCATTGGGATGAGTAATGTGGCTTGGAACAGTGAAAGCCTTGTTAGGAACGTTAGAACCAACCCAGCAAGGTGCAAAGTTGGTATTTACCAGGACTGAGTTTTCTCTTCTGCATGACCAGAAAGTTATGGTAACGTGAGCGATGAACTCTGCCTTGTAATTTTAGAACTCTTAGAGTCCTTCTTTGACTAAATTCCATATTATATTCCTCCAGGTGGTCACAATGTTGACTATGAAATAGGTGTGTTGCAATGATAACCTTATACTTAACAAGAACCTGTATCTCCTATAAGTGGCAAAGTATTCTTTCTATTTCCCAACTTGATGGAGCTATTAAGCTTTAAGTCTCTTCAGAATAGTGTAACACAGAGCAGAAACTGGCTAAACCAGGTTTACAGAACTTTTCCAAATGTTTTAAACATTTTCCCTTTCTAAGCCACACAAGTCTTGCCTGAGGCACCATTCCTAAAATAAAATTAGGCTTCTGAAAGATTTATTGGCTGCTTTTGGAATTCAGCGTTCAGTTGTCTTTTGCTTGCTCACATAATGAGGCAGTTGTGAAACTCTGACTCAGGGGTGAATTAAGCCCTCTTCAAAATGGGGACACAAATGAGAATGTGTGGTCACACATGTAACTTCATCACAGAACTTGGTCTCTGTATGCAGTACAGAGTGGGCTAGAGAAGGGTTTTGTATAGCATCCCTAGCTGCCTGCTCTATCCACTCCCCCTGTATTTGCTGGGGGACCTGCTGTAGTCTACAGGTGCTCATGAAACAACTGATGCTATATATGGAGTCAGAAAAGCAAGTGGAAGCAGGTCTGTGTGGTCCCTAATGATGACTGCCCTGTCCCCTGACACAGCTTGTTCTTCCCTGTAGCGACATTCTGATCTTTCTTATTTAATTGCCCCTGTGTTGGCTGTGGTTTGTAGTAGGGGGTGATTAGAGAGCCATGTTTCCCTGCTGTGTTAAACAGTCTTGTCTTAAGTGAAGTGTACCCAGTGCATTGCATTTAGTGTTGTATGTGTCACATAGGAAAGGACTGCAGCAGCATTTGAAGCCGTTTCAGTTGATTGGAGCTAAAAGACCAGAACTTCCTGCTGCTACTGCCCACTCCCAACTCCATGCAATTTCAATGGGCTGTTTTGCTGAAATCAGCCCCCCTCTGTGCTGTTTACTCATCAAAACTGGTTTTGCGATACAGAGGCCATCAAATGCATTTCAAAACTTGGAATAAGCTTCAAACTACATCCAGGAAAGGGTGTGTATTTGTGCACACAGCCTAAGATGCTTTCTCAGTCAAGTCTTTTAATAAGCACTCTGAAAAGTGTTGGGTTTTTTTCCTGAGCTATAAGATTAATTAGATTCAGGTGGCTTAAAGGAAGTAAAACTGTTTCTACGCTGCACCTAATTCTTTTCCTTTGTCTTCCTGTGCAAACACAAATAACTAATGCAGGCAAACAGTAAATTGCAGTGAGCAGTGGAAGTGCTAAATGGTAGCAACACTTAAAACATTGCTGAAATTCAAAAGAGCAGCTGTTAGACATTTAAACCTATCATTCTCTTCTGAACATACATCAAATTTACTTCATAGCACTGTCATAAAAATGTATGAGAATGTAAATGCTTGAGTGACCCATTAATCTTTTGAGTAGTAAACATAAAATCTTCTTAACCTCAGTGATGATATAACCATACTTTATTTTGAATGAAGGCTTTATCATAGAAGTGAAGATGTTCTGTGTCTTTCTGTGATATATAAATAAGAGCAAATTAATATTAAAGTCTGATGTCTATGAAATGTGTGCCATTATATTGATTGCAATATGAAGATATATGTAGTGAACAAAACTACACTCAATTTCTGATGAGCACGGAAAATCTAATAATAAAGACACAGTGTAAGCTGGTTACTCATTGATGGCAGTCACCCGTCTGATGCTGTTATTATTATTTACTAACTAACTCAATAATGAGTGTTTGTTCTTACAGAATTGTCCATAAAACCTTCCTTTTTATGTCTGTCAAATGATAAACCTGCCTTCTAAGCTGTTTTTGTGGTGAAAAGACACCCTTAAATATTGAAAGTGTTGATTGTTCATTTCCATGCATATGCCAGTCAGTTCATCTCAACCAAGTAAACCTGCCACTTACATCATGGTGAATTCTGCTTGAATATGGAGCAGAAAAAGACCTGTCTCAGTTTGGGAGCATTACTATTTGATTAATTCCAGTCCTTCTGTATGTCTTCTACTACCTCTTGAAGCCGTGTTTGAAAAAACATTCTGACTAGCCTTTAAAGGGAAACTGTACTGCTCATGAACAACAAACTGCTTTTGTTGAAGAACTAGATTTAGCCTTGATAGAAGTAGGAGAAATTTCATTAAACTTCTGAAGTTGTCCAGTTCAAAGCATTGTGCCCACAGGGTAAAAAACTGGGAGAGTTGGAAAACTTCTATTAAATAATCAGTTTCATCTTCCCATCCAGCTAGGATTGTTTCCAGCAGTACAGTGAGATTTCTTAAGCAATGGAACTTCGTGTGTGGGGAACTTAATTTATTCATAAGTCATTTGAAACATGCCCAAGTGAGCATGGGAAAACTAATGTCCATCAATTCCTAATGATATTTGGAGATGGAGGTGATTCCAGCAGAGAACAAAATGAAGAGGGAAGGATAAAAATGATAAACCAGTAGTTTAAGAGAGTGAAATGAGCTATACTGGTTTAACTAGAGATGCAAACTAGCTACCAAGCTACATACTCCATGACAGGCATAATAAATTATTAAAAAAAAAAAATCGAATTAGAAGAAATTGCTACTTTTGAAGGTCACCATATCATGTGAATTTTCAATTTGAGACAAAGTTTCTCTTGGTGAACAACAAATAACAAGGCATAGGGGCCTTGATGATGAGTCAAAAAGATTATCTGATTTTGAAAAACTTACCTTAAACTGAAAGGTAAGTGGCAAAACTTAAGTAATGGGACAGAAGCAATACACTAAATAGTAGTCAGCCCTGAATTCCATGTATTTTGGGACACCTCCCCCCTTCTAAAAATGTCTTTTAAGTTAAATAGAAATATCATTGGCACAATTAATATATGTAGCAGTCTGTTTCATCATCTTTCTTCAATATTTGTTTTCAAAATACCTTATTACTGCTGCATGGGTTTGGAGAAAAGGGCTGGATTAAGGAAAATTGTTGAGGAGAGATGGTTGGATAGTGGAAAGTGGGTTGGATAGCAGGCCACATACCCTTCACCAGCTCAACCAGAGGCATCAGAGGCCAGGCTTACAGTATATGCACTTGTACTGTAACACAAAGTCCTACAAAATCAGGTCCCAGCAAATTGGAATTACCTGGGGCGGGTAAAAGGCTATTCAGTGAAGTGGTGAAAAAGTAAGTGAGAAAACGAGTTTTTCTGCTAGGTTCCTCAAATCTTCCCACACCCTAGACTTCCACTTCTATTTCACAGTCTGAGAGAAAAGGGAATAAACTTCTTCCCATGCAATGCACTCTTCCTTTGCCACAGCTTGGAATGTTGTTGCTCCCAGCAACAAATTCAAAACAAATACTGTTCTTTATCTGAGGGCAGCAGAATCAGTTTTGCCTACAGAACTCCAACAAAACAAAACTTTTTTCTTCACTATTACACTCATTGCTTTCATAAAATCAGAGTTAGGATAGTTCTGAGTTGACTCATGCGTTTTCAAATGACTGCTCTTACTCTGTTTTGGCACCATGTGGTTAATTTGGGTGAGAAATTAGGAAAACATGGTTACGTGTTGCGCTGAGTATACACAGAAAGCCTGTGGAGTGTTGAACAAATGGCAGTGTTGTAAGACCAGTTTTATAGTAGAATAGCTACTCATTCTGACTTTGTCTTCCCCAAACTGTTCAAGTGTATTTAATGGTACTGCAGTATTCATGGTGGATGTAACTACATTCCTGGGGAAATTCCCACAGATCTTTCACTTTTTGAATAAGCTTGTATGACTCATAACACCTGCAGGATATGGCTAGAGATGTTAGAACACCTGCCAGTGAGGTTAAGGACAACTTGAACATACTTGATGAGGTACTGTGAGGTCTAAGCCAGAACTATAAATAAAATGACTCTGAGATTAAGACTGCAGTCCATGAAGGAAATGCAAAAGATGGGGCCTTAAGAAAGGACAGGTTCTAGAGGTAGCAATGCTGATACAGGCATTGAGGAGGAGCAGTTCTGCCCCCTGTTTATCAATGTTTTACTTCCCATTAAAAAAGGTTTCTCACTGGTTGATGGTGCTATTGCAGTCCTTTAAAGCTCAAGTAAAAATATCACTCTTACTGGAGAGACACTCATGGGTTCAACAGCATATTCATTAACCAAAAGCAGAGAACTGCAGATAGCAAAATAGATCTGACCCAACAAGCCCTTGCTAAGATCATATTAATAAATGACAAAGCTGTCTGAATTTTGATATCAATCTTTCACACATACTGTAATTGAGACTGAGGTTTGATAGCCAGTGTATTCATGAGCCTCCACTTGGGCACGTCAGAGCTTGCATGATCTGTGTAGACTTTTGTGATATGTGCTTATTGAAGGCATAAATATTCTTCTGTTGCGTACTGAAAGGAGAACTCTAATTAGAATGAGCAACAGTACTTAAAAATGTGCAACTCTTAAATGTTTTCAGTAGACTACTGCATCATACTGGGAAGAATTCCCTCTTAGTGACAGTGCAAGTAAGTGTAGAGATATGCCTGATGCTTCCTGCTGCAGCCAGGCTCATGTCACTGCACAATACTTCTTCAAGCAGTGTCTGAGCTCTGATCTGAAAGATGGCGGTGTGGCTCTTTCCCTCAGCCCACTTCACAAAGGAAGAACTCTGTTCAAGAGCTAAAAGTTATCTGCTCTTTGCGTTGTGAGATCAGACAATTCTCCCATGCTAATGCTTATGTGAATGCAGGATCAGCTTAACACATACACACCTGTCAAAACGTCACTGCAACTGTGCACAGAGTTATCCTCCTCTTGGATGCTTCCCCAAAGTGCCACAGGCTGAGGACTCACTCATGCTATCTTGTTCCTCACTGAAGCCACAGAGTCAGTGTTGCTGAGAGGTGTCCAGGGACGGAGCTGGAGTGGTCGCTCTGGGCATCCTGCCTCATAACTCTGTGAGTGAATAAGACAAGTGAATAGGGAAGAGCTTTTGATTTCTTTTAATTAAAATGGAGTTTGTATGAGCTCAGAGAAGACTGAACATCCTTAACGTAAAGATGCTATCTAAGATAGCTCCTTGGACATTCAAATCTCCATTAAAATGTGTATGTTTCTCTCAGCTATGCATTTTCAGTATAGTTCTGATTTTCTGTTTATTTTTTGATTTCCCCAAGCAAGCCACACCAATGCAGACAAAAACTCAGATGGTCCATAGTATTGTAGAGAAGAACACAAAATGAAACCTTTTTCTTAGTCTTGTATATATTGCAAGAAGGACCTGTCTTTTCTTGCCCATCTCTTTTACTAGCTAATATAGAAAGTTATTGACTGCATTGACTGTCTTGAAGCTCTTGATAAATACTACTCCATGACATACTTAAAAACTGCTGTGACTCCCTGTTGAGTATCAATTCCTTTTTCTTTCTTTCAGACATTTTCATTTTGCTTGTGGGTTTTTTGCTTCTTTCTACTCACCTTCTAGATTACTCCAGAGAATGAGCTAGTAGAATATTTTAATTAGATCTAGGGAACGTTTCTTGAAAGCAAAGAAGCTTGTAAACATGAAAATTTAGACCAGAAAACTGAACCTTAAGCATTACACTTGTCTAGTCAGGAAATAAAAGACATATTTAAGTTTGAATTCAAAATTGCTCTCAGCTCAGTTCCTCTCTTTCTTATCATATCTTTTATATGGAATACTTTGAAACAAACTGTTTAAGACCAATAACCTTGCAGAAAGTACCAAGCTGGAAAATATGAATTACAAGTAAATTAGAGAAAATCACTATCTGCTGGTGTGTAATTTGCTAGAATACGAAAAACAGATATGAAATGTATTGAATGTTACTTGTTGTGAATTATTTTTCCATTACAAATTGATGCTCTGCTCTTCCCATGGATCTGAGCCATATAGTATTTATAATTTTCTCTTTCTGTGCAGTTTATTAATATTATTTTTTTCAGTTTCTCCTTACTTGCAAATCCTTATTTTTTTTTAAGTTATACAACATGTGCATCTAGGTAGAAATATTTATCACTTGAGAACATAGCATGAAGATATCTGAAGAGTGAGATTGGAGAACAGTTGCTAATTGTGTCACTGAAGCTGCAAAATTTAGAAATGTTAACTCTGAAATATAAATGTACAAGAAAATGTATTGTAAGGCATAAAATAGCTTACCAAAAAAATAAAGCTTCTCATACTTACCAATCAGCTGAAGAAGTAACTTTCTGTTTTTGATTAGGAACACACTTTCAAATTAGCCTTCACTCTTGTTTGTAAGCAATGTACAGGACTACTGTACCATGTGAAGATAACCATATCCATCTGTACAATTAATATTTTCTCTGTAGGAGAAAAATATTTTTGCATAGTCTGGAGAGATTAGAATATGTTTGGAAATCAATTCTGTAGGTTTCTTCTCATAAAAACCCAAACCTAAAAAGGGTGACTCTTGCCCAAATGTATCTTCCAGGTTTTAAAGGTTAAGGCTGAGCCTTTCAAAATGCCATTCTAAAATTCTAGAGGATATCATAGCTAATTTGACCATCCTTAAAAATATGCTCACAGGTCAAAGCCAAAAGGTGCTTTTTTTTTTTCCCCATTGGACACCAAGAATGACACTAAGCATACACTTGGAAAAAAAAAAAAAAAAGGTTAGCAGTATCTAGGTTTTTCTAACCACATGGCCTTCCCTTGCAGAGCCATTGCATCAGAATTATGGCTGGGTAGGTTGTTTCCACATTCTTCTGACCAGATTAGTCTGATCAACCTCTTCCAAGGGAATTGGATCCTCTGTTGTGAGAACTTAAAATGCTCTGCCCACATTAAGGCGAGTTGATTTAGTGAATTTAGCCACCTTTTATAAAATGGATTTGATTCCTGTCCAGAAGATCCATACAAAGTGTATATCCTGCTGGTCGTGAACTCATAAGTGAATCTAATCCCACATACGAAAATGAGTTTTGCCAGAAAGTCAGAATCAGGTTTAAAAGTGAAGATACAGACAGAGCTCTTGGGACCATGATATAAAAAAGGATCAGGGATACAAACTGTCAATTCAGATGGAGAAATGGTTAAAGTTTGCAGGTCTGAAAGCTTCTAGATGTGTAGGCACCAATTTCCATGACAGTTGCATGCTAAATTAAACTGGTGTTATGCTAGTAAAAAAATCCTTGGTCATTTTCACTTCCTCTAGTTTGCTGTGTGTGGCTATTAATGAGAAGCAGGTGTTGGAATCAGCCTACAAAAAGGAGGTGTTTGCATATGTTGTTGCACTGACAACAGTTCCAAACCATGCCAACACTCATTGCTCTGTGAGTGCTTAGTTACCCTGTTCCTGTACAGGCACTGAACAGCCTCACTGTGTACTAAATGCCTATTTAATTTGTTGTGTGCCTAGCATACTCAGAAATTCTGGAAAATCATTTGCAAGGTAGGATTTGAGCCATCAGCTGACTCCACTGGGACACGACTCCTTAACTTTTTGATGTATGTACAGATGAAAGTCCTTCCATGAGCAATTGTTTCCAAGCATAAAGGTGTATGAGTGAATCATTCCTCACAGTAATGACAAAACACAGTCCCTTGTGGGCTAGCTAGCCCTTATAGGTTCACTATATAAGATGCAATTTTTTCACCTAAAACTTAATGGGGAATCTAGGGTACATGCAGTGTAATTCCTCAGACTAGAATTTGCTCAGAACTTTTTGTAAGAACACAGTGGAATTGGCAGTCATCACATTTGTCAGGATGTCAGCTGTGCAAGATGGCATCCCTTTAACAGGTACTAGTTTAATAGTAGTCACATTTATTAGGGTTTATTAGTTTATTAGTGATTCAGAAGGGGAAAATGCTTCTAAATTAATAGCTCTAATTACTTCTTGCTACAGCCTGCTTTTTCCTTAGAGTGTTCCCAATAAACAAATTCACCCAATTCTCTCTGGGTGTAACTTCTCCAAACATGGCAATGGCTCAGAGAGAGCCATCAGTTGTGATTTGACCTGTATTTATCAGTGCAGTGTCTCAGTGCACTGGGACTAGAAAGGAAAGGAATGAATACTGATATTTTGGTATCATGGAGAAGCTTGCCTGTCCTGCTTCTTCTTTCAAGATACATATAGTAGTCCTGAGATTCAAGCCTGAAAGTGTTGATATTAAAAAAGGTTCTTTCCCAGGCTTTCTTCTGGTAAACAGAAGAACAATGTTTTGTAAATATAAGAATGTTTACATTCTTTCTTATAGGAGAGACCTTCTTCTGATGTCCCTCTGGGATAACCAATTGGTAGAAAGGTTTACCTTTTGTGTTACCAATCAAATTGGCCTCTGACTTTCTATATAAAAGAGGGTCATCCGACAATAAAGGGAGAACCCACAACACCTGCAAAAAGGAACCTGCATCTGATTCCTTTGATGTCTCTTGCGACAACATATATTATGAAGAGATGTATTAATAGGCAGCAGAATCTCTCTCTTACCTGCAGTTGAGCCACAGTTAGTTTTCCAGTTCTTTTGTTGATCACTTGTAAATCTATTAGCTGAAAGCTAATTCCTGGAGGGAATGGCAACAAAAGTGAGGGGATTATTTGATTTCTATAGAGAAATATACACCAAAATGTATACTTTGTTAGACCACACCAAATTTTAAGGCAATTAAACGCTTTGAAGTATCATTGAATCTCTAACAGAAGTAAACTTGGACTACTTTGTTCTTGGAAGATTTTATCAACTTCTGCTAGACAGTCATCCCCTAAGCAGACATCTAGTCTTTATGACCATGAAAAAGCCTATGATTGGACTATTTGCGTTGAGCTCATCCTAAAAATTGTTATAGAGGGAGTCTTATATTTTAAAATGAACTTTGATTTTAGTTTTGTTATCATCTGCTGCATTTATGGTCACTCTATCCAGCTACTCTAGGACTGTGTCTAAGGGCATCTTAAAAATTATGGCTTTGGCCAGGGAATAGCTCCTCCGTTAGTTCTCTTCTGCCTCAAGCCAAGCATTAGTGCAGCAAAATTTGGATTAAAATCATTTTCAACAAAATGGATGCCAATTGGATGAGTATGGAATTGTTTAGAAGTCCAGTCTGCAGTCTCATGTATCATGTCTGGCAGAAAACTTCTTTTGTCCCTTCTACTTCAATTTATAATGACTCTGGAAAAGAACTTTTCTCCACTCTCCTCACCCACCCGTATGTCACAGAACTAGAGGGTTTTAGAGACTAAAATGTTTGGGAGTGAAAATCTGAAATAAATTGAAAAATATTGCACAATTATCAAATTAACTGGGTTCATACCTTGTAATCCAAGGAATCTGATGCTCTCAGCCAAATTGGTGAATGAGTACAGGACTGCAACATCTTACTTAGCATTTGTAACCACAAATTGACTTACCTGTCTCAAAATTTTTTCTCCTTTTTTTGCTCATCCTCGTTGTACTGGATGATTGATGATTTGTTGTAATCATGAACCTGTAACATAAATCAGAAAATGAGTGTTGTCAATAACAGCTGGCAAAACGTATCTGCGTTGTCCTACAGTCCTTTAACCTTTGTCTCTTTATTTCTTTGTCGTACACTAAGCCTCATTAGTTTGCTGCTTAAAGATACAAGAGCAGCTCTTTTCTGGGTGGTACAGAGAAATTAATTGGCTTGAAAAATAGATCTTCACTTTCTTACTTGCAGTCACAGAAGTGACAGGTGTGTTACCACCATCCACATCACTCTGTTCTACCAGATAAATGGTAATTTGTAACTGTATTTTCTATGTTAGTCTTTTCCAGAAGAGGTGAATATGATGATAAAAAAAAATTTTGAATAAAATAACCTAAAGCCATGAAACAAAAAAAATCTGTGTGCCTGGTTTGCCAAGTAAAAAGCAGAGAAATCTCTTCTGGCAAAATAAAAGCATTAAAATGTCTGGAATCAATTGAACTTCTCTATATTATATAGGTAATGAAGCAGCATACAGGAAATGTGCTGAATCACTTGCTGTCCCTTAATATACCACTATATAAAAGGTCTTAGCCCAGACTCAGTGGTGTCTTCATTTTAGAGGCAAGCAATTAGCTTAAAGGAAAACTGTAAAACATGTCTTTCCTATTCCACATTTGTACATTACTATATATTCAGGCTGATAGAAAGGACCTGACTCAATTCATTTGCATTTAGGGGTTATATACCATATTAATGCTGAGAACAATTGAGCAAATCAGTGCAAAGAGAAACGATAAACAGATTTGTCTTTTCTTACATGGTGATTTGTTAGAAAGTTCTCTTATGTGGCTTTTAAGATCACAATGCTAATAAACCCTGCCATGTTACACCTCTACATTGTACACCCAAATTAAGTTTTTCTTCTATAAACCCATAAAAATAACAATCACACCTGATTTACTATTAGCAGTAGTATTCTTTTTCAGTATTTCACTTTTCTGCCTTTACATTATCTTCTCAACAACTGTGCTGGTTCCTGTGCTTTGCTCAGAGGAGTGCAAGAAAAATGTAAGTGGAGGAGTGGAAAGAATGCCTTTGATTGTTAATTCCCTCTTGCCTCAGCAGCTGCACTGTAGTAATGCAGTGTAAATGCTATATATCTAATTGCAAATCGTTTGTGGTGATACATGAAGCAAGCGGCAAAACAGCTAACCTAGGGTCCACATTTCCAGATGAATTTTTGGGGGGGTGCGGAGACAAGTACCAGGGAGTCTTACTCTAAACCACAACAGTAAGATGAGCTTTACTATTTATGTTATTGGGCATAGGGTTGAAATGATACCAAGTAGGTTTGTAATTATAAGTGATTATTAGCAATTTATTAATGTTTCTGGATGGCTAACTGGAGATACCTTAAAGCAGAAGCGGCTGAGCTCTTTGTTCATAAAGGAACACCCAAATTCACAGCTGATTTTTCAAAACTTAACCTAGGTCCTGCTGTAACAGTTTGAGATTAGCCTGTATGCACACACTTGTGTGACTTTGAGGTGATTGTGTTGTAGACTGCTCATAAGTATCCTGCCTTTTTTCTTTCCTGAAATTCACACTACCCATAAAAGAAAACAATTGAAATTCAAACTGAAATTGTGCTCATGCTGTAGGGAAATTAATTAACGTCTATAGCTTTCAAGCACAAGATGGAATAAACCTCTTGTGATCTTGAGAAATGCATAAAAGTGCATAACGTCTGTGTATTTTTCTTTTAGGCTCTTTAGTATCTGTGTCAGAATTAAGCGCTAATTTTAACAAGTTCACCTTAATGATTCATCAGGAAATAGAAAATGAAAGAACTCTCATTCCCAGAATGAAGGGGCAGAGAAGGAGCACACATAAGTGAACTTCATTTTAGTTTTTATACCTAGAAAGCTGCAAGTTTAATATATCACTTAGCAGAGGTTAATGCTAACTGTCATTGGAATGAGCTGATGAATCAACAATTAATATAGTCAGTGTTTGCAAATTTAATTCCATGGTAAAATACAAATAAACTGAAGGACTTCATAAGTTGGTCAAATTTGATTTTCTCATCAGAAAAAAAACCCCACAAACCAGAATAAGCTGGAAATGTGCTTCTAACTATTTTTCGGTATTGTCCAACTTTCCTCCCTTTTTTATTACAAGTTCAAAAAATAAGTGCAGTACAATTTATCTCAATCTACTTCATATTTTTAAGCAAAACAGCGTGTTCAAACGAGTAAATAAAACCATATTTTCTTTAATTGATATACCAATGAGATTCTGCCTCTTAGTTAATTTATATGGTCAACAGGTTTATAACTGCAAAGTTAGCATCATATTTTACAACAATTATTTCAAAAAATCTTACAGAAGTCTGAAGTAAATTTAAGTGCTTTCTAAAGATGTCCTCAAAAGGTTCTCACTCCTTATCAGATATTCAATAAATCCTGTGCTGTAATAGTGAGTGCTTACGTCATGCCAAAGACTATTTTAATTGTTCAGTTTGGATAGTAAATGCCAGGTGAACATTGATTTTTATTTTTTATGGTTTTATTCATTACACCTTTTAGCCTTTTTTTTACTGAAGTTATTTCATTTGCTAGACAAACCAAGATTACTAATAATGACAGTACATCTAAGCCTGATGCTTCTGGTCCTGTTCTCAAGAAAACGACAATAAAATTTGTTGCTCAGTTACATAAACTACAACATATATATCGTTATTTTAAGACTTAGAATATTAGGTAGTTAATCTCCATAATTTTATAATTCTTATGAGCAAAATATAGGGAGGAATTAGTCCTGCCAAGTCACAAAGGACACTGCAGATCAAAATTTCCTGTAGCCCCTGATGCTTGAGAGTTTCCTGGTGCAGCACTGTAAGACCAGCCTGCAAGAGTGTCCCTGAATCCTAAAAGTGCAGCAGGCAGAGACTTCAGTCAGGTATTCTAGGTGATCTCATAGCCTGACTTTTCTGCCTATGACATCGGACACAGTCATAATCTAGGTGGGCTTTCGCATTTATTAAAAATGTAAAGAAACATCAAGCTAATACTGGGCTGTTTCAGAGGTTGTTGTAACAACTGGCAATTAGTGGGTCTGGTATATGTCTGTGAAAAGAAATCTTCATTCCTTCTTGCACTTCCCAAAGTTAAAAACGACTGCATGTCTTCTTCTGAGGACTTGTTTGTCACAACTATGTGAGAGAGATGGAGCACAGTGCATGCCTTTTCTTCCTCATTTTGGCTTCCTTCTCTACTGCAAAGTAGGTCTAACTTTCTGGTATGTCAATATAATGATTATCTCAACAACACCAGGGGCTGTGTGTGTGTGAACAGCAGGTTTTTCTTTTGTTGCTCTATTGAAGTCAAATGCAACATTTTGCTTTGTTCAGAGTATTTTCTGTATGGTTTTGGTTGTTCTTTGTTTTCATCACTCCCTGCTAGAAGTTCTGGGCCATGAAGCCTAAATAAAGGCACTACCACCATAGTGAGATTCTGGCAACCACAGCAAAGCAACTAATTTTGCCTTCTCAATCAATACCAGTGTTAGTCAAGGATTCATTTAAACTGATGTTTTCTTCCTTTCCCTTTGAAAGGAAGAAGTTTCCCCTCACCTGGAAATCCGCAGTCGCCATAGAAATAGTGCTTGCATGCCCTAGAGACTGGTAGCACTGGGACATAAAGGAGCTGCTTTCATGTACAGAGTGAGGCTCCCAGGCACAGCTGTGGAGAGCTCTGGTGATGGCAGGGATGAACTTCTCCCTTTGAGTTATTCTCTTATAAACTTTCACTCAAGGAGAGAAAGCACAAGTACACAAGGGATATATTAAATATTATATTTCTATAAAAGGCCTGATCTAAGAACCAGTGGAATCAGTGGGAATCTTTCCAATAATTCTTGTATGTTTTGAATCATACTATAAATGCTTTCAGCCAGGAATGTGACACTGAAGCAGATCCTACAGATGATTCAGGGTCATCAAGACAACTTGCTTCAGTGAAAAATTATGTGAGGGCCTAGAACACTTTGATGTCCTTGTCATTAACTTTTTACTCCACACAGACAAACTTTTTGCCTTATGAATGACATGAGAAAAATATTACCCTGGAGAATAAGGATTGAGAGGATAGAATTTAAACAGATTTGTCTTTCTGTCATGTATTACTGTATTGTTCTGGCTGTGCATGATCCAGACTTTGGTGTGCAGCTGCCACAGAGAACCTTTCCCTGTCCATTCTCCTTAGTTAGTTATGAAGCTTTTTACAGTCTCAGAAACTTACTTATCAGTCCTGAGTGTGCACTTGGGCTACACTCTGTAATACAATTTACTCTTTCAGTTACTATATTTCTATATGAGAAACAGCGGTGAATGAACATGAAACTGTCTATTAGGTGGGATCCAAAGCACTGTGCATCTTCAGAAAATAAGGTAAGAATGAAATGAAAACATTTCTTAGGGGCAGATAAAATGGCTTACAGAGGTTTCTAACACTAATCCACTCAACCACCGCTGTGCCGATTGTAACCTCTGCAGTGTAGTTGGATAGGTTAAAGTAACAAGAACACTGATATATATTTCTATCATTATTTAGGTTACTTAAATTGTTTTACCTCAGAAAGAATTCTTCATCCCTCAGATTCTGGATACAATATAATAAAGCATAACTTAAGTTCTGCTGGGAAAATGCCTGCCCTGTGATACCTATAAAATCTCATACATTATTTTTCCTATATATTTCTAAGGCAAATATAAGCAAAATAATCCATTAGTATTCAAAGAGAGAAATGTAATTAGAAATAAAAATGTAAGATAACCATATCTGCCTTCCCAGAAAGAGATTTACATTAAAGAACAAGATTAAAATGTTTGTTCTTAAAGATTTTTACTAGGTAATTTCTAACACAGCAGATGTCTCCTCCTCTTGTCTCACACAGCTGTCCCAAACCAAGCGAGGGCTATATTTATCTTCAATTCTGAACTTGTGTTGTCATTCAGAGTTCTTCTAAGATAAAATACATTATCATTTACTCTATTAGAAAATAAATGTATGGATGTATTATGGAATTTGCATTCCATTACCTTGGTTTGCATGCCATAAAACATTTATTACACCCTTGGGCTACAGTCTTAATAATGACTGGGTGAAATGCACTAATGTGGTCTTGGCCTTGCTATAGAACAGAAGATTAATGCTCTTTGATGTCACCCAGCTAATAGTTGTGCTCACCAATTTGTCCCTTCAAAAGACATTACAGTCCCACAGACAATCCCTGTAAGACTAAAGCTAGCAAAGAAATGTTCAAACTAGACCACAAGCTGAAGTGCAGTTAACCAAATAAGCATTACATTAGATTTTCGTCTCTAAAAATAAATGTATACAAGCATCTTTCAGTAAAGCAAAAAGATCTTCCATGTTTTATTTCATCCTCTCCTTTTCTGATTACACCCTGCTGATGTCAAGTTTAAAAAAAGCCATCAATATTTTCTTATGTTTTATGGCAGTTACAAAATAACATTTTAGTTAAGCTCCTGAAAGGCATATATCAATACTTTCTACAGTCCAAGCCTCTCAGGCCCTTCTCATGTAATAAATTTCCCTGCCTGTGATAAAACTACTGAATTTTTGCTCCTCTTTAAAGAGAGGAGGAGGAAGTTGTCCCTTTAACCTTAAGAGATAACTCTGAGATTTTTAAATTCTTTTTACACAATGCATTGCTAATAAAGAACCCCAAAATGCTTAACACAATTAAACCAGCCTGTTGTACCAGCAAAATTTGCAATCTAATGAATTGAGCTGTGGACCAATATTTGGGTGACAAACGTCAGGGGAAAACTGTAAGGAGGAGCCTTGTGCACCTCCCTGAGCCCCTGTCCCAGTAGTTGAGGAGATGTCTGTCCTTCTGCATGTATCCACCTTCTCCACCTTCTGATGATCCTAAATTGAGAAAGAGCCAGCCCAGTTCACATCTGATGTAAATCAGCATTGGTATTTTGAAAGCAGTGCGCTGACAATGACTTACACCAGCTGAGTATTTTGACAAGACTGTTTTATTTGTCACACTGTATGTGTTCCAGCCTGGAGATGTAGTACTATGCCCATCTGAATTTTCCAAGTAGTTTAAACATAGGATTTTTCTCCTGCTGCAGTTTCATATTTTGGCTACAATGAATTTGGAATGTTCTTTCCAACTGAAAACTCTCTGCTGGTGTTTCCAGCTGGAGATCATTGTGCATCTAGGGTGAAGGAAGCCTGTATCTGTTTGAAGCAAAGCTGTTTGTAATCATGGAATGTAAAGCACTAGATATATAATCAACATGTGCTATATTACAATCCTTTCAAAACTCTAAGTATTGACTGACAGGCTATCCAACAGCATACTTATATAGCATAAAAAATTTAAAAAGCAAAACCACTAAACCAGTGGTCATAAAGCCATCCTTTGCAAGCAGTTGTAATTAACATAGCAGATGAGCCAAAGTGAACATCTTTTTCTTTTTAAAAAATCCCAGTGCATGGGAAACGGAGCAACACAGAGAGGAAGCTAACTCTATAGTACATTTTTGATAAATAGACTATAAAAATAGTGAGAAATTGATGTTGTTGAATAACAGATGAAAGTTGTCACTTTATAAGTAAAGTACAGCCCTGCCAACCTAACACTAGTCCTGAAAATGAGATGACAAGGAAATAGTACATTGCAATTTTTTCCAGTACCTATTCTGAAGCAAGAAGTTTTAGCACTTCTCTAGCTATATAGCAGGTCTTATGTTTCTGTTTGTGTATATCATATATATGGATATATGGATCTGGAATATCACTGGACATATGAATGGATATATGGAATCATTGAATATATTATTATGGAAAATCAAGTGTTACTAGTAGGAATAGATGTCAATGTGTTTATTTAGATTATTAGTTTTAAAGGAATGCCTGTACAAATCTCCAAAGACCTGTGGAGAACTTTAATCATTATGTGTGAATATGTCTTTCTGTTCTAAATGTGTAAGTTTTACATTACAAAGATACTATCTTCACTTCAAACCCCAAAGACTAAGGTGAAGTATAACAGGATGAGCCATATAGATTTGGAGACCTAAGAAGGGGATTAATACCATATTTAGTTAAACAGTAGGGCAGTTTAATATCTAAATGCCAAGGATTTTTAGTTATCTGCATCTTACCACTTTCCGCTCTCCTTTTCAAAGTGCCAAATCACCTGCAATGATCACAAGACATTTGGACTGCCGTCTTAGAAAAGCCTCCACCAGCTTTGGTTCACAGGTCTGTGCAGTACCATAGCACGTTTATTTCAAAGCCAATTTCAAGCAAATTGCAAGTGCCCCTTCTTCTGCCTGGCTGGATTCCTGATTTAAGTCTCTCATTTAAGTCGTAGTTAAACCTGCATCTCCTTCACTTGAGCTCTGGTGAACTCAGACTCTGGGGTCTTTGTGTTTGGAAGCTGCTGAGCTGTCTCTGTCTGCCTGCCAGATAACTCTTGTAGGGATAAGATATTCCACTTCCAAGTACAAAGTAGGTTGATCTCTTCATGTTTTCATCCCATACAAGCGGCATATTGCTCTTGGAGACTGTATTTATGCTTGCTTCTGGCTGTTTCTATTTTCCCTTTGGCAGACAGGCAGGTCAGAAATTCTGCTGGTGTGCACTTCTAGCAATGCCTGGTTGTAGAGCCCAAAACACAGAAGCCAGGCCTGTTCTGCTGCTCTCTGCAAACCTTTCCTGGCTTGGCAGCCGGATGTGACTGCTGTTTGTGTGAGCTTGCCATATCACACTGTGATGCTGTAGCTCAGACTCACCAAATATCTGCCCCATAAGAAGCTGATAATAGCTTTCATCCCAGAGCTTGGTGGGTAACACACATTATCACTGTCAACCTTGACTCCTCTCTCACCTTGCACAGATACCTTTCATAAACAGTGGAATATCCCTGCAAGACCAAGTTTGACCATTAGAACACTAACAGTAACCCAGCTTAAGATCTTGGATTAAGAAGTGCCAGAACAGAAAACAGAATGTTGATTGGTAGCTCCTACCTTCTTAGGACTTCAGTATACTTCTCTAGAGGAGTTCACTAGGACCTGTTTCTCTAAACCAGAAAAAAGAGCATCTAAACATTTTTACCTTCTCCCCCAACACCCAAAATTGTATGTTAAGGTTAGTCCTTGCAGTTATTTCCATTAGACTCCTGCTACTCAGTAAGGAAGATACTTGTTTACCTCTTAAATTTTGCATTCACTGTAGAGCCACAGAGTCTACTTCAAAACTATCACTGAATTTTCTTTTTCATCTTTCTAATTTTTTTTTTCAGTTATACACCCAGAATTCTGGCAGAGTAAAAAGAAAAAAGGTTGAATTTTCCAAGATGTTCATGTTCATGAGACATCTATGGCCTTGACTTCCCTCCATCTTTGGCTTTTTACAAAACGGATCTAAATTTCAAAGTAAAACTCCAGTACATACCAAGTACATTTTGAATTGGCCAGTGTCTCATGTTGATCACTTGTAGCTCAAGGAATAACACAGCTGGTGACTCCCTCTAAAGTCTTAAAGTGACTTGTTCAGCATCATAAAGAATTCATTGGCAGAAGAAAGATAAGATTCAGTTCTTTACCGTGGTGTTAGCCATAGCTGCTTTTTTTTTTTTTTTTTTTTCACATTTACCTTGAGTAAGAGATGAAGTAAGAATCTTACCCTACACCACCAGGTTCATTGACTGCATTGATCTGGGCATGGCATCCAATCTCTGCTCTGAGTAGTTCAGTAGTTTTATGGCATAAATAAGAGCTTCATGGTGTACATGACAAAGGAACCAAAATAAGGCTTTGTGGCTAGTTTGGGTCTTGTTACCTAAATCTTGACTGACACACAGAACTATTAAAATATTACTTTATTGTTCCACATTTAAAGCAAATAGTACTTTAAGCATAACTTCTAAATTATTTTCTAAAGGATTTTCGATTATTAAATTTATGCATGGATATCTAGCATTTAAATTGTCAAGTTGTTGCCAAAGAAGGGCTATTGACCTCTCTCTGTATTAGTCGTTAGAAATGAATTAAAAACAAACTTCATTTAAGAGTTTCACAGACAGCTGCTGACAGGAGAAGAGACTGAGATTCAATATTAGGCTTAGTTTCCAGGATGTGAACTGCAGGAATAAGCTATGAAACCAGGCTCTTGGCCATGCCTTTATACCCCTGCTCCTTCCACAATTCAATCTCCTCTGTCTTCCATCTGCCATTTTGAGCCCACAGCAGCTGTAGAGAAATCATTGCTTATTATTTGTGTTCGGATCAGGAGCAGTTGTCAGTGCTGATAGCCTGGGTGGTTATTGGTTCTCCTGGCACAGAAGGCATGAAGGGAGTGTGGGATAGAGGCTATACTTTTCTTAGCAAAAACCAAACCAAGTGGCTGTACTGGAAACACGCACTTCATAATCCTCTTTTGCTTATGTCCCAGAGGTGAAAAACAGTATGTCCACTGTAACTGTAGGATCTAATATGATGTACAAGGATGGCACAGTACAGTTTTACAGTACAGTTTTCAAAATTAAATTCCTACATCTCATCTTTAGAGTCTGCTGCTATTTCTTAGTCAGCTTTGAAGTACCTTGTCTTAAAATCTTATCGCTTCCACTTTTCCACTATGGTGCCACTGTTGGATTTAAAATCTCTTCCTTTAGCTTGAACAACTGCTGAAATCTTATGTTTCATGAATAATAATTTAATTTCACTTATACAGTACCATTTTTAACAACTAAGGTGTTGTGCTGTTGAGGAGTTAATTCTTTTCTGTCATATATTGTAATACCTTTAAAGTCACCAATGTAAATCAGTTAATCAAATTTTTAAATATTGCCTTTATATTACAGGATTTATTGTATCCTAGAATAAGGACATGCTTTGCATGAGAAAACATTCATTTGTATCTTGAAAACAGGACATTCTAACAGAAATATGGCTTACTCAACTTTTTCTGCTTTGGCAGTCTCAAGGAAACTACTACAACTCTTATGGCATCACTCAATATAGAAATAGCAGCCTGTTACCTATTCATATCCAGTAATGATCCTCTGTGATCATTATCCCTGCGTTTCAGTGCAAGTGCTGGCTTGGCCACAGTCCAGTGTGTTAATAGTAGCACCAATGTTTAAACTGGGGGCAGGGGAAGAAATCTGAGTGCCCATGTTTGGCATAGCCTTTCGTTTAGTAGCCATTGAGTTCAAGGAGTCTCCTCCATATTGAAAAAGTCAAAAAGGGGTAAATAAAACCATTTGCTATATGACTGTCTTCTACTAATGAATTCCTTGGATACTGGAGTCACTGCTGGCAGGTCAGTGTGCATCTTGCTTGCAGGCGTGCAGTTAGCCTGCTTTTCCATGTGGTAGGTGTCTTCCTATGTACTTTGCAGGTCATAATGTAAAAACTTAATGGGCAGATTATGAGAAAGTGTGAGTGTTTTTTGGAGAGATATATATCAAAGTTCATGGGTGTTTTTTAATTCTTCCAAACAGAATTTGGTGGTACCCATGTTACCTTTTTCTAAAGATAAAGATAGCAGTTACCTAGCATGGTTGTAAAAAAGGCAATGGCTCGTTAACCAAGTTTTCAGCACTTTTCTATAGAATTATAAGACATGGGTTACCTCTAGCAGGTGTTCAGGATACACATCCAAAAATCTATCTTCTGCAATGGGTAACAGCTGGTACAGCTGCCTTATATCACTCTTGTGGTAAGCCTGACAGAAATCAAACTCAGGAATTGAAGAAGAGGTATTTTGCTACAAGTGCATGCAGTTCATTTAATTATTTCAGAAGGCCATGTATACTTTGCTCATTTCAGACAAAAATGCATAATGCTTATATCTTTCAAATGCTTTTTGTACAATTAATTAAAAATGTTCTTGGCTTGCTGGGTATGTGGTAGGCATGGTATGGTTGATCTTTGCTGAGGCAATTCTTTTCCTTCCAATAAATCTTAAAGAATGTTATGGGATGATTTTCTTTTTTAGTAGGCCCTTTGTTATAGGAAACTCTACAGGATGGTGTTCTGTGCAGCTCTTTTATTTGTTATGTATGCAAGAACATTTGAGACTGTAAGTGGACTTACTAATGTGCAGGTGGCACCCAGCTGTCTTTCTCTCCTATCACACTGGAAGGTTTAAGCTCTTCATTCTTGTAGAACCAGACTGCTTGGGAGGCTAAAAGGCTGACTGACCTCAGTTGAGATAAAGTGGAATTTGTGTGCATGGAGGGATGTTCCTGATGATGATTGCTGACAGGGCAAATGTTCTGTCTGTTCTAAAGAAGTATGACCACATTTTTATTTTCATCTGGCAAAGCCAGTAAGTTATTCTGACTTTCTGTACCTCTTCCAATATTATCAACTTCCTTGCCCAGGACATTGAAAGAAAATTAGAACACTAACACCTCAAACCTCCATCTGTGATAGCCCGTGATCTCATGGCAGGCTTTTCATTCTATTCTTAAGTCTTGCAGAAGAGAGCATCTGGGGAAACCTACAAGTTTTCATAGTGGCTATCATTTTCTAAATCATCTAGATGAAAAGGGAAACCTAAATTAAAAGTAAACCCATCACCTACATGAAAATTAAAATTTTTTTGAATGCGTAAGACCTTAGTAAGCTCCATCCATATTGCAGTGGGGAAGGCTGAAAACTGCTGGAAGCATGAAAAGTCATTGATAATATATCTCAGTTCTCAAGCTGACTCTTATTTGGGATATGTAGTCAATTTTGAGCAAGTAAAACTCAGACTTAACCTCTGCTGTGGTCTGTGAAGAGCTAGTGATTCAGAAAAGCTAGCATGCCCATATGCTTTTATTGGTGCAAGCATATATAGAGGCATAAGCAATGTGTTTATATATATTAAAAATCAAGAAGGGCATTGCTGCAATTCAAGGAAAAGCATGACAGAACAAGAAGCCCTTTTCCTGCCTGGCATGTTCCTCCATTGCAAATAATCGGCTGATGGTATGTGCAACAAAGAAAGAATCACTGCATGAAAAACTGCAGCCTCCCTGTTATTGCTTTCCTCACACTTCCTGCCAGAACAAGGGAATAGAAAGCTTTCAATTTGATGTTGATGTTATTTCCTTGAATGGTTTTGTTAAAGTGCTGAACATACAGTTTGTTTGCTAGCAACCTTTGGATTTACGAGTTGCCAGTCCTGGAGACGTTACTGTTTGTCATGCATTTTCCTCCTGATTTCCCTTCTTTATCCTCCTGTCTTCAAACCGTTTTTAAAGTCTTTGGACTGCTGATACTCTCTCTGATGCTAACTGGTAGTAATAGAGTGCTGTGCAGCTGTGGCACTGTAGCTTCCCTGGATAATGCTGACCGCAGACTTAGCAGCATGTGCCAGCTCAGCACATCTTGATAACTCATAATCCCTACCATAGGTTTTAATAGTTTGTCTGGTCTACTCTAAATCTCTAACTCACTGTCATCGACAGAGCTCTTGACCTGATTCATAGGCACCAGGAATTAAGCTCCTGTCACACTCTGTTAGACGACGACACTATTTATGCTGTGATATTATACAAACAAAAATAGATGCTCTTTGAATATATTGAATCATAGAACAGTGTCAAAGGTGATGTTATTATTTTGAATCTTGTTAATTAAGCAAAGTAACTAAAAAGAAGGAGAAAAAAAATAGAATCTGAAAAATGAACAAAAACCAAACCTGTGTGCTAGCCAGGACATTGAAGTACAGACAGATTATCTGATCTGAAATTTGGGATAATCTTGTATGCAATAAGAAGAATATGTACATTACTAAAAAGACATAGTTCTGTGGAGTTTTTTCCCCCTCTATCTCACTATGAATATATAAGATAGTCTTTAGTCCTATTGCAGGTTACGTTGGTTCTCAGCTATGGAAAAAATCTAAGGAAAAAGAACCTCAGAAGTGTTAAAAGAAAGAAATTCAATCAAATCACTTTTGACATTCTGATGCAGCAGAAATTTTATCGGTTATGCTGTAAAAAGGAGCCGAGTCCAATTCTGTCAAGTTCCTCACTAAAGATCAATTTGTCTAGTAATGAGAACCCAGGACGGGGTACCAAAATAACAGAATTTTATTCTAGATCAGATCCTGGTGTTTCATGGGACTTCTGTACTTCAGTTTCTTGTACTTTTGACTGCAAAATTTCTAAGTTTGGCCCATTCTTAGTGTAAGGTCCCAGCAGACTGCTCAGTGCAACTGGCTAGTGGAATCTCTGATAGTAGGTGGAGAAGCAGGATGCTGTAATAAAGTGAACTTGATCTTTGGTGGCTCTAAGTAAGACAGAATGATGAAATTGTTTTGAAAGAAATGTTTTAAAATGCATCACTTGACTTTTATTCGGTCATTCCAAGCATTTTGCCTTTGTTGCCTGAACAAATATAGATGTTTTTAATATAGAAAGTAGAGGTTTAGACTGTTATACATCATGATCTAATAAGAAATTGATCTTCATGGAAATTTTTTTTTTTTTTTGTATTTTTACTTGTTAGATTTGCCAGCATGGAATAATTTGATAATTAGTAGATTCCTTGATTTCATAAGGTTAATTAAATATTCCTTGGTATACAAACATGTTTCAATGAAAGAAACCTTGTTTGAGTGAGTACAAGTTTTCTTTATGAGAATTATACCAGTTCCTATTTTGCATTTTTTGGTAAATGGTGATGAAATTCTTCCTCCAGCTACATTTTCCTGAAAAAATATGTCTGACTGACCCACTTAGCACAAGAACATGTAAATGCTCAGAAGTTTATTATTTTTATTTCAGACAATTCCCAGTCCCCCAACTCGATCAGCTTCATCATCAGACTTCCAAATCGTGAAAATCTGATGAAAAACAATGTGTGAAATTGCAAAGTAATCACAGAGGTACAGAATAATATCATATTTGTAAGAGAGGAGACTACGCAAAGACCTTGTTACACCACCTCTGCTGCAGGTAACTCTTGACTGTATCAGTGGCTGTCATCTGAAAGCTGGTTTGTAAAGCAAGTTAGTTATTCTAACTAACATGCAGAGGAGCTGGCAGAAAAGGGAGCAAATCCCTCATGGTACATCCAACATCCTTCAGGCAAGTTCAGTGCCATTAGTAAGGACTGAATGGGCCCATGCCAGCTCCTTGGAGGACTTCTTCCCTTTTGTTGGTGATAGAAGGGCACTGGCACACAGAACAGTGAGCACTCTGTCTTCCCCTGTCTATTGTGTTGTCAGTCTGGGATTTCGGTTCCTACAGAAGATGATGCAGCTTCTTTCAGTCATTTTAAGTTCACTTGAGAAGGTTTGTTTTGCCCCTTGAATTGTAGAGGTACATGTTGTCATCAAAATTTATTTATTGACAATTTGGCCCCATTTGACCTCACAGCCATACTTTTCCTCTAGTGGGGTCAAGAAATGTAGCGTTTTAATTTGCCATAGATATGGCCTGATAATATCTACAAAATCAGAACACTTAAAAGCATAATTCAGTATTTGAATTCCGTGACTTCTCTGTGGTGTGATACATATGATCTATAGTACTTCTGTCTATATCTTTAAGGCACATTGGTGCCAATTTATGGGTCTAAGAACAGAAGGAAAGACAGCCACTCCTCTGGTATGCATTTCATCTAGCCTTAGGACCCAGCAAACCTCTGTGTGAGCTCTCTGGAGCTCTGACTGCACTGGTCAGAAAAGGGAAGATCCAGCAGTTCCTCACCCCCAAGCCATGCTGAATTTGCTACAGCTTGCCTATTCCAGGGCAGTCGGGGATAAGGCAACTGCTGCAAGGCTAGGATCCTTGCCTGGATCCTGGAATAGCACGAATCCTGAAAAATAAGGATTGTTTCACTTCTTGGTAGCAAAATCCCTTAAATGGAGTGACTCCAGCACTGACAAATGCAGGATTTCTAACACACCTTCACAGAAGGGTGAATCTCAGTTTCTCTTGAAATCTACTGATAAGGACTCTGTCTCAGCTTGGGTCTTTCATGTCCCTTGCAGGAATAACCAACCCATCGAGACAGAAGGGGACAAACATCTAGAGAATTTGTAGCCTGTTGTACCCACAATCCTAAATCATTTTAGCAGTAGCACATACATCTGTTGGATTGATAGATACTGATTTCTTCAAGAAAAAAATTCTGTTGACTACTTAGCTCAATGCATGTCAATTGGCTAAGTGCTAAAGCTCTGTCTCTGCTTTAGCTACATCATTGCATGTCTTATCTTTATTGTAGAAACAAATTAATGAAAATTATATAGATTAAGGCAGGATAATAAGATCTTGTTCACTTCTGTACTAGTGAAGGTATCCAACAATGATATTTTCCAAATTCCAGTGTGTTTTCTTGTGCTTTATAATTTGATATTTCAGTGCACTGTCATTTGAAATTAATTACAACTAATTAAAAGTGATCCAGTTAGGACAATTGGACAATAGTGCCCTGGAGATTGCTTCATTCCCAGAGGTTTTAGTGACTTGCTGCTGCACTGGTTCAAGTCTTCAGAAGGGTGCTATACATCATAATGTCATTTTACATTGTTATTTCTCTGAAAGCAGCAATTTAAAAGAGTCTCCAGTGAACCTTGAGCAACTTTGCACTAAAAAGAAAAATGTTACTGTTCAAGATCTGTAAAATATAAAATATAGATTCAAAGAAATCACTTGACATGAATAGTAGTATTAAATTTGTGCCATTATTTGCATGTAATATATAATGTTGTAGTAAAAGGCTAACAAAGCATTTAGGCTGCTCCAGGGCTCATTGATTTTTCTGCACCTTTGTTCAAACTAGGTCAAAACCAATATTGGTGTTATTTTATCACACATATTTTTCTCATGTTTGAGACTTCTGTCCTAAAATGATTTTAACACAGTTTAAGCCCACAATATATTGTTTCCTACATTACCTATTTAGAGAAAAGCAATACTCTTGTTTTGGTTTAGATTACCCTAACCAAGCAGCTGGCTAATGGGACCTAAACTTTGGAATATACAGAGGCCCCATTGTTTAGGAACATGGGTGAACTGAGGGCTTAATGGAATTAGGCTTGCTTTCATGTTAGGGTGATGGCCAGGCATTTAAAGAATTATGAAAATGAACCTTGTAACCAGAGCAAACGTGTTAACACAGTTAAACAGCCCATTTGATATTCTCCCTCACCACTATAAACGGGAACATAGAGCCTACTAAAATTAGATTTTGTCCCAAGTCCCAAAACAACAAATCTTCCTGCCTGTGCGACCCATACTTAGCAAACTTTATTCTGTGAAGAAATAGAGATGCAGAATTGGGATCAGAATAGTTCCCAAAGAGGAAAAACATAAGCTAGAGGCTATTTTTAGACAATGGTGAGGTTTTCAAACAAACTGTATATTGTCCTGACATTTCACATAATTTCTCCACTGTGAAACGTGTTCTATCATAGAAACCAGCCCATTTGTTATAGTGTGTGATCCTTCCTCCCACAACAGCATATCTGGAACATCATCTCCTCTCAACATATTTTGTTTTTCTTAATTAATATGATTTCTGAACAGGACCATCAGTCAGTCTTTGAATAGGTTTGATTCAACACTGTGTTATTTCATTTCTGCACAGTCATAATAGCACAAAAATCATTGAGTTGTACTGACACACAAATGGAGTAATGTATTGGCAGATCAGACCTATTGAATCTATTTTGCTCACAAGACCATTAAAATTAGTTTAAAAAAAAAAACAACCTTCCATCCTGTGTTCTAATACTTGTGCTCATGCCAATGGGAAAATGAGTGGATTCTTCACTCAAGAAACTTTTGAGGAAAGTTATGTTTAAAAATGTGTGTGTTTCCTTGCACAACAGTAATCTGTCTCTTCTGCAGACTGGGAACTGATGACCTATATTAATGGATAAACTACAGAACAGAAAAAACAGTGACAAAATGCTGGTTCCACTACATTCAGCTGGAGTTTTATGTACAACTTTGCTGGGATTAGGAATTTATCCTAGGGTTCTCCTTTCTTTACTTAGTCCAGCTCAGCCACACTAACCAGCATACAAAAGTAAATGCTTCCTTTTGAGCATGGCATTATTATCTCCTTCATTATGTTAACACAAATCTCTCAGCATTTCTCTGGTACTATCCCAATGTCCTCTTCCTAAAAGTAAAGTAAGATTAAGCAGACTTGCAGTGTGTTCTGTGCATGCTGAAAGTCAGGCTTTGGCAGGCATCAAGAGAGAGGGTTCCAGAGAGAGTCAGTAGGAATGTTTTGTCCATCAAGATGTTTGAATTGGACAATAAAAGCACTCCAGGCAGTTTTAAGTTATAACCACTAGGAGATACAAAAAACCATGCAGTCTCAGAGATAACTGAATCTGAGACAATGCATTTTGGTTGGAAGATAATTCATGTCACTGCTGCTGCAGTTGGTTTTTAAAAAGTAATTTTTCTCTATTCAAGGCAGGGAAGAAAACCACTAAAACACAAGAATGACTGGGTGAAACTTAAAGGCTCACATGCATTAGCCTTTATTTTGTTGGTAGACAGATAAGTTTTTCCTCAGAGTGCTGGTAAGCAATCACAGAGTTAAAGGGGGAACGAATACTCGCTCTGCTTCTCTCTCCCCATGTCCTCCTTGTCCACTACTTCCCCTCCTCCTTTCTTTCTTCCCCTCAGCCCTCTCTCTCTGTAAGTTTTGAACCTGATTCAGGCTGTGGTCTGATGTTCACTGCAGAAATTGCTTTACTAGCTTAAGACAAAACTCCTGCTGGCTTAACCTCTTCCCTTGCCAAAGGTTATTGGCCCAGAGCACTGCCAAGTTAAGTGGATTACTTCAAGCAATCTTATATGGTAGGTTGCACTGCCTTGGCTGACTTTGCAGTGAAATGGGTGAGGAACCCTCATCTGCCCCACTCTGCTTGCTTTGCAGGGTGCTGTGGAGAGCAGCACAAAAGTAGCAGCCCAGCCATCTCTGCTGTGAATCCTTGAATGTATCTTCAGTATGATCCTAAGGAAAGGGTAACAATTTCTAAGTGTAGTTTGTGCTAGATCCTCCTTACTAAGGTCTCTTTGTGACAGTTTTTCCATACCTATTCTGAAAGGACAGATCAAGATCATCTTGGTTTTAACCCGCTCTGTCTGGCTGTTTCTGATGGAAGAGGCAGTGGGGTGAAAAACCCTGACAGATTAAATCTCTCAGACCCATCTCCCATTTACTGAACTTAAGGGGTGTTTAGTTGACTAAAGATAGTATGGCTTGATCTGTATTAAAGAACCATCTTAGGGCACTTCAGAACCGCTAAGATAGTCACTAAAATAATTTTACAAAATTATGTATACCGTATATTCCAGTGTAAAGATAGGCACATGGGGAGATTGATAGTTAGCACATATGAGAGACATTTCTGTAACTTTAATTAACGAAAGTAATAGCAAAATGGTATCACAAAGTCCTGTTCTTTCAACTTCTCTGTGTAAACTTTCTAGGTTTGTATTCTGGCAAACTAGTAAACAGAAATCTGGTTTTTGCAAACATTTTAAGGGCTCTATTCCATGGTCATACACCTGGTGTATCTCAGCTCTTGGCGTAATTTAAACAAACAGGCCATGTAGCACATCTCTCTCTTAGTCAAATAAAGCAGACTTGGTGTGCTGCCAATTCTGCTCTCATTTATTTGCTAACCCTGGGTTTTATTTATTCCCTGAATCATCAAACACATTGCAGAGAGTGACAGGAGCAGACAATATTACATTTAATAGCTATAAATTAATGTAAATAAAATCTGGTAAATCAGGTACATTATTTGCCTGATTTTAACTGCCCCACTTAATGTTGGGCACTTGGACCAAAAGTATAGTAAATGAAAAAGTTTTTTGCACCTAGCAGAGCTAGAAAGAATATACCAATTGGATACTGATGCCCAGTTATTTAGATTAAATGAAAAATAACTTTAATAAGAAAATACACCTAGATATAATACAAAATTTCCTGCAAAATTTACTCATTATTGTCGATGGCAAAATCTCTTCTGACTTCAGTGACTCAGGGATCACTCCACTACTGCCTAACTGTGCGATACTCTCCTGTAAAGAGTAACAGATGTGAGGATCTGTGCAATGCTGGAATGCTTTCCAGTGTTGAATAAGAGTTGCTGGGGTGATATCTGCCATCAGAGGGAGAGAAAAATCAAGGAAGAAAGAAAGGATGAAAACAATGTTTTGAAATTAAGAAGTGTGAGGGAGATCACTCTGTTCCCACAGGGGTGAAGAGTTCATGGTCAACAGACCATTGTGTGGATTAGATCTGAAGAACAAGTGTGTAGGTCACAAAGCCTTGTGGTTTTTTGAGCTTGTTTTAATGAGATCTGTCTAGCAAAGATCTAGCTCAACTTTACATCATATTGATTTCCTCTGTAGAGTTGATTTAAACCACCATCAGGTGAAGGATGGGAGCTGACAGGTCAGTACATGCCACTTCTAAAGATCACTATTGAAAAGAGGAGTTACAATTTTTGCATCTGCAGTATGTTGTTGAAATACATTTCTGAAAACTGATTCCAAGAAAGGTCTTCAAGAGCAGCATGCATATAATGAATGGAAATTGATGGCCTGAAGACTTTTGTGTATAGTTTCTGACTATAAAGTTCACCAAACACTCACTTTCTTCAGTTTATTAGTTGGCCATTCCTGCTAGGTTAACATGAAAAGAGAAGACTCTGCAGTACTTTGGGTTGTGCCTTGACCACGTAATTGGAAAAGTAAATGGTTTCCCTATGATCAGACTTGGAATCTGTGCCAAAATCACTGAGCTCCATTCAAAAACCCTTTTTCATGAGTCATTTTGTGGCAATGCTTGTTAAGAGATGGCAAAATACCAGGAGTAAAATGATCAGCACACCTCAGGCTGCTAATAATAACAAAATAAGCTTTCCCTACTGTGAAACTGGCTCCTCTCAAGAGTCTTCACAGTTACATGAGCTTCCTAAGCAAGAGTAGTTAGAATCAGGCCATGATTTCTTTTTTTTTAAAAATGTATTTTAAGATCCCAGTGTATCTGCTGCCCTAGAACATAAAGAAGTGCTTAACTTTCCGGTTTGTTAGCAAGTCCCAATGTTCTTTAGCATGTGTCTCTTAGGGAAAGAATGTCTGCAATATTTTGCATTTGAAAAAGAATGAATGGCAAGGCATGGTTACAGAGGCTGGAATTCAAGAATCATTGGCCTCACTACTAAAAACCATTGATCACTGGCTTGACTGTTCCAGGTCCAGCTCTGGACACCCCTCTGTCTCCTAAATGCATGACAATATATTAATTTGTACTGCAGCTACTCATGCATTGTGCAATACATTCTTTATTGGTCTGTTCTACTCATGCATTGTGCTCAAAAGACAAATTTTTCCCATTTTTCTAAAAGAGCAGCAGAGGTCTGTGAGTCAGATTTGAATCTAGTGCATGCTAGAGAAAACAACTATTTCTCATCTTCAGTGTAACAGTTAGTTCTCCAGCATTTCAATAGTCATATTGAGAAGGAGAGTATACCCCTTTATTTCTGAGGATTTCATTTCTTCCTCTATTATGTGGGCTGGGCACAGAACATGGCCCTAAGTATTCTTCGTGTGATTTATTCTACATTGACAACCACTTAAGTGGAGGCAAAGTTAGACCCAAAAGGCACAAAGTGATGAAAGCTGGAACTGAAAAATAGGATGACAGTCAAAATTGCTGAGTTTCACACAGCCCCTGCTCTAACAGTGTTAGAAAACTCTTGGTCAAAAAGAATCCCAAAGAGCCCTCTGGAAACCCAATCCCATGACTCATATGATCTCCTTGAAGACTTTTTTCTTTCCCTCTACAAAATGACACTGAATAAAGCCTGGTGACTATGCTGCTTGCTGCAATTTGACAGCTTTTAGTCAAAATGTTTTCCATTTACAAGAGAAGAACTTCTTTAACCAAAGTTGAGCACACTGGCATCTGCAAGTCAGACTGAGCTGGTTTTGGTTGGGTTGCAGGCTAGATCTTTCCACAGAGGTTGAATGCCTCCATGGCAGGGGATGGGAAGAGATATGGAGGAGATGCTCTACCTCAGAAGCTTTGTGATGAATTAATGCTGGTGGCTCAGGCATTGTTTCCCAAGGACCCCCAAGAGCTGAGATGACACTTCATGAATCATCCCTTTTGTCATTGCCTAGTTCACTAGATTGCTTGAAAGACAGACAAGCCAAAGCCACTGCATTACCTGCTGCAGGTGAAGCCACGAGGAAGTAATTCTGGTCACTGCATGTATTGTACTGTTCAAAAGTAAAGGGAACAGAGGAATACCCTGTCCTTCCCAGCAGCCATTCTGTGTTGATTCATAAAGGCCAGATGCTATCTGATCTTCCCACTGGGATTCAGTTAAGAATGCAGACCTTGAATACTCAAGTTCCCTCTGAGTATTACATAAAACTGAAAATTAACGGAGCTGCTAAAAGGAATATGCATCACACATATAAATAATTTTTTTTTATTATAAAGTTGTTGTTTTGATTATTGCTTTTTGGAATGTCCATATAAGTTCAAAAGTGTTTTTAATATAGCTATGGCTAATCCATTGGAGCCAATCAGTTTTTTCAAGTTTGTGTGTTCAAGACCCTTTCAAAATCCAAACAGTACAAAAAAAGTATTTCCAGAGTTTTCCAACTCCACTGTTAACAGCTAAGAAATGGATCAACATGTTTTTGTAAGCTTCTGTGTGTATGAAGATGCAATAATAAACTAGTTTTTTTAATCTGGCATAGGAAATGGCATTCAGAAGGAAGGTAAAAAAGAAGAACAAAGGAGCACAGGTAGGCTTTTTCCAAGTGATTTTTCTAAAACAAAAAAATCAAAATTAACTAACCTTATGGCAAAAGTTGAGTAGGAGTACAAAAATCTGAGTTTTGTTCTATCTTCTTGTCTTTACTGAGCCTTAAATTAACTGTAAGTATCCCTATGCTTGCATAATTTGACAGTGTTGTAAGAGACAGAAAACTTTGAAAGGAGACTTTAAAGTCAAGAGTGCAATAACAATTTTTTTTATAATATAGCTTTAACAAAGGATGTATTTTCTCTTCACTCTGTATTTCTCTCTTTCCACATGAGAAAATTAAAGCTGATAGATTGCATGCTGAAGTTCATGGTTCTGTCACTGTTCAGTTTGTGGATGAGAAGTTATAGGGGCTAACTTTTCTTGATGATGAGCTACAAGTATTTTGTATGTTTATGTACAGTGAATATAAAAAAGTGTTTACTCATTTCCTTAGATTTAAGTTTGCAGATCTGGTACTGCTCCCCTTCCTACCATTCATAACAACCTTTCTAATAACCTCTCTAAATTAGAAGCTCTACAGTCAGCTGGGATGAAAATGAAGGTGTCACCTACAATGTTAGGGTTTTCATCTGTCTGACCCAAACACTGGGAATGTGGATTACTCGTCGGGAAAAGCTGGTTCGAAGGAAATATGTGGATCATAAAGCAGGCACCAATTTGTCACTGCATAAGTGCAAAAACATACCATAAAATATGCTAAATGCTAAAAGGAAAAGCAGCTGTCAGTTCTTTGCAGTCTTCATAAGGTCTCTCTTGCCTTGGTACCTTTCATGAACAAATGCTGCCACGCCACTAAATACGTATCTGAGGCACATTCCAATGAGGGGGGTGGAGGCTGCCACTGTATTAATGATGTTCCAAACTGAGCTCTGTATATCTAGCTTATGCTAATTCCCATGGCTTCTTAGTGCTTTTTTTTGTTGTTTTATAACAATATAGATCTTTCATATATTCTAACTAATGCTTCAACCTGTATCCTTTACATTGACCTTTCAAAGTATTCTGCATTTCAACTTATTTTGTGCTACTTAATGAGCAAGCAATGATTTTTTTTGTTTCACTACTTACTACAAACCTGAGACAAATTCAAATACTGGAGAGAAATTTGGGACCTAAATGTCTGGTACTTCATATTCCACCAACATTTTCAGCAGTGCATTATGGTAGTATAATGCTGACTTCATTGTATGTTACTTTGAATGTCCTTCAGAATACATTTACACGCAGGAGAATGCAGGCTTCTTTATCAGTCAGTGTTGGGTAGCCCACATCTTCTAGTTGGCTTTATTATTCTCAACTATTTAACAGTCATCTCCTTGGTAATCAATTGAGCATTTTTTCAGGTAATAGTATTGGCTTGTATTTGGCAATGTTACTAGCATTAAAACTTTGTTCTGCAGTTCGTTGCTTAATAGATTGACTTAAGTAGCACTGAACTTAAACCAGGAAAAAACACATATGCATAAAAATTAGGATGTTTTCTGTTCTCAGTCTTTTTTTTTCAGTGGGTTTTTAGAGCAGGTTTTTAGCTTGTCTGCTTTCAATTAAATGCCTAAAAAGTAAAGTTTGTTTTGGATGATTGATTATTGGAAACATATGCATGCAACTGAAATACAATATTTTAAGTCATGTCTTCTTTCAAGCAACAAAATGGTCTTTATATCTTGACATGGTTTACCATTTTGAAACTAAACCAACTATCAGTATAAGATCAATGTGTAGCTCTTTAAACTGATAGAATAGTATCAGGATTTATTTAAAAAGAAGCATATCTTCTTATTACAGCTGTGTTTCAAAAATGAAACAAATGGATTAACAAATTCTCTGTAATTATATCATTAGTTAATGGTATATCTGATACAGTCTGATAAAAATACTTATAAGATGATGTATTTTAGACTCACTATGTGAGCCTTACTGCTAAATACCTTGTATAAAATTTTCAAGGGATGTTTTTTCATATAGTTACTCAACTGGGAGGACCAAATATTAGGAATAAAAATAATACTTTTTTTTCCTCTTAATTCTCTGCTAGTCCCACGGCACTATCCTTATCCTTTTAATGGGGATCCTAATTCATACTCCTAAAGTGCATGTAAGTGAGCTGCTAGAGGTACCCTTGCTGTCTTTTGCCCACTGTATGGTTTTGTTCCTTCATTTCTTGCAGATTAAAGTGAGACAGTCCATCCTTTTTCTTTTCAGAACATAATTATTTTTGCTTGTGACATTTCTTCTAGGACTTGATCTACACAGGAAAATTTTGGTCTCACTGTTCCTTTGGGACTATTTTTTATTCTACATTCATTGCACCATAGCTATGCTGGCAAGATTTCTACTTTATATGCAGTTATACCACCAGGAAATTCTGTTGCCAGTTTTTCTTGTACTGCTTGAGAAACAGGTTTGTTTCTTTTGCTTACCTAAACCTAACCCCTAAAAATGCAGATTGCTTTCATCTTGGCTTTAATAGTAAACCTTTGAAGAGCAGGCATGTCTGGGAGGTACCAGAGCACAGTTTTGGAGGAGTACTGGCTCAGTGACACCATGCTCTCACTATGTTATGCAATAGCACAAAAATCCTATAAGAAAGGTGGAGAGTTTTGGTTTAGTCCTCTAACCATGATCACTGATAAGCACCACAGATATCTGCAGCTTGTCAAAGATTAAGTAATTAGTTAGGTACAGCTTCAAGTATGGGAGCAGTAAGAGTAAAAAGGACAGTGGCAGAAAAGGGGTCTTCCCAACCTCAACATTAAAAACACACCATAGATGGAAAAAACTGTTTCTTAAGGATTCTTGGTAAGTAATGTGACAATCTAAGTCATAAAATCTTTAAATGCTATTTAAAGGTCAGTGGATTCCAGTAAATTTGACATTAGTGCTTTGAGGTTTTGAAATTAATGTACTTATTGAAATATTTTATTGCCCCTTCTTTTTTCTAGTCAATAGATAAGGTAGAATTTTGTGGTCTGCTTCTTCAAGCTGCCATTATGTCAATCAAAAATACATCTGGTGAATAAATTATTTTGGCAAGTAAATGAAATGCTTTTATGGTTAGTTTAGTGTTTTCCTAAAACCCCAGCACAATCCAGGAAGCATTCTGCCTTCTCTCTTAACCAGACTTACTGATTGTTACATGTTGGCCACAGGCAGTCTCCAATATTGTTTTTGCCCTTCCCTAATAATCTTACTAAGATGCATCTTAACCCACATTGGCCTAAAAACAAATGCAGAGGGCAGTGGTAGCTTTTAAAACTATTACCACAACGATTTCCCTGGTGAAACATAAACACATATTAAATAACGTGACATTAATAATTGCATAAAAGGGATATTAAAAAAATAGTTTCAGGAAAGAGAATAGACTGTTAATTAATTACTACATTAGTGAAGTAGTTTGGGCAATAGTTGAGATGTTTGTCCTAAGTTGATAAATGCTGTGCAAGTAAATCACTTGCATATGTCTTCTTTTCTAGCCATAGTTCAGAGTCCTTTAGATCTCCAAAGGTTGTAGATAATTTTTGCACCCACTCAGTCAATGACTGGCAGTGCGGCATGGAGCCACAGTCATTCATTCTGTCAGTCAGCAGCCCTTGATAATGTGCCTGTCAATATAATTCAGTGCCTGTTCAAGGAAAGTGACACTTTGAATAGTGGACACTTTTGAAAAGCATTCATACAGGGTCAGTTCCATGATAAATAAATATATTTTGTGTTTGGAACAAATAGGCAGTATGCAGGAGCTGGAGTCAGAGTCAGAAATACACTACCACTCTGCAGGATACAATAAACTGCAATGAAGAGTGAATATTGTAAATGCATCTTTGGGTTTTTGATGCTGTATTAATGATGGGATAATAGATAATAAAGTCTTCAGGATCCTGCTTGGCTTGATTGAGCCCTGATCCATGACCAGGGGCCCTATGTGCCTGTACACTACAAATGAGATGTTGGAATAGTAGTATCAATAATTCTTTAAACCTATTAAAAAGGGTGAATATTTTCATTGCTGAATGAAAAACACAGGCAGAATGCTTTAATTACCACTAACAGTGTGTTAAAGAAAGTATTTATATGGCATACAGTGTTTAGTTTCCAGTTTCTATTAATACAGGCTGAGAATGTGAGGAAGAAATATGTGATAGTGACAGGATTTTTAATGGTACCTCACCTTAAATGCATTTTAAAATATGTAAATCAATAAAAAAATTATTTGTAATAGCAGACTAAGAGTGCTGGTTAGCCTTACTGCTGAATGAAATGTATGCTACAAGCCCTATTACCATACATCGTGGGAGCTGTAGTTAGGATTAATCTGTCAAAAGGGATGGTTTAGTGTTGATGAATATGACATGTGACCATTAATGATGTTGATTTTATCTCCTGAGATTAGCATGATTTACTTCGGATGGATAATAATGTCATTTGCTTGATGCAGTAGATCTGTTTACGAGCTGATTAAATTGTAAGGCCTTGCTTCATTTCATGCTATTTGGTTTACAGCTTCATTACTGCAATCACAAAAGCTGTGGAAATGTCCCACATCCCATGTCACAATAAATCATTGTTTAAGATTGCAGCTATGTATTTTAGCATTTCAGTTTTGCATGGACCATGCATTCCTTAACAAATATGTGATTGGGAATACATTAACAAGATATTCTGGAGCATACTGCTGAAGAAATGTAGAAAATAAGCCTGAATCTTTTAATTGAGATTAAGGAAGCACTTGAGTAATTAGCTGTAACAAATTACCTTATCATTTAGACAGTGAAGTAAACGTTTTTGTTGCAAGGATGATTATCATAAATCTGCAGAAAAGTGACAGTCAAACAACCATAAAGGAAACTTGTAAGCAAACTACATTTTCTGCCTATTACCTTTTATATTTAAATAAAATTTATCAGAGACATATTCCAAAAAGAATGTATTTGTTTTTCAGGGATGGTATATGTTACAAGCTATACCATCTGTAATTGCTACACTGGGAAGAATATATGCATGTAAATCACAAAGGGAAAAAAAAGAATCTGTTAATTATAATGGCAAATGCTAATGTTGCCATAGTTAAGGCTGTGTCAACGTTTTCATTATAAACCCAGTAATAAAGGAAAGAAGAAGAGAGGGAGCATGGTGATCAACCATCAGAGATTGCTGTGTGCTAAAATTTTGTATACAAAAAGGCACACTCACACCATGTAAATCAGATGTGCTGGGGAGACCATGCTCACAGTCTCGGTGAGTGGAGGACCAGGGCCAAACTCTCAGCTTAGGAGCAAGGGTCACTTTGTTGCAATAATTTTTTCACATTTCACATTAAATGATACTGCTATTTTTATTGTGCATATTAAAAAAATATTGCATTTATCAGTCAGATGGGACCTTTCAGAGCTTGTGGCTTACTACTAGCTGAATTTGATAACTGTAGTTGATTAAGTCTTGGTTTATGTGTACAATTGTAATTAAAGCTTTTTTTTTTTAAGAGCATGCTTAAATAATTAGTTTAACTTGGGTATTTTATTGTAATAGAATGGAATTTCTTTTAGCTCTTTTTAATCCCTCCCTTTTTTTTTTTTAATCCCCCCAGTTGTTTCTCAATGGGTTTCATGCAGATATTTCAAGTTAGCTTATATGTGAATTCTGCTGAGCTTTAGTATGGTCAAATGTGACTGTGAACCCTATGGCAGATCTGTGAACCTTTTTCCCCTCAGCAAAACTCCCCTCTCATCGCAAAGTATTTCAGCTTTGAGGCAGATGAAGAAGTGGGAATCCCAAGAGGAGCTGTACTCACGTATTTGTATACATATATACAGGCCTAGATTACCCGAGGATTTCCAAATGTGTTGTAGCAATGACCAAAGTAAATTTTTTTTACTAGTGGTTCATGACTCAGCTTTTCTGGTTGGCCAGTGTCATGGCCAGCATTTTGAAAAGCCAGGCCTTTTTTCTCATTTGTTTGTTTGTTTTCAATTGTTGATGCATGAAGCATTTTGGAAAGGGGGCTCTTTCAGGAGAGTTCATGCTTTGGATTTGGAAAGAGGGGAGAACTCTAGTGCTTGCAGCTCAGCTCTGTCTGGTTCTGTTTGAGGACAGATTTACTGAGCTGATTATTTTTCCAAATCATTGTGGGTGCTGGGCAAAGATCTTCCACCTCTGACTTTTTGCAGAACCAGTCCCTGTTGACATTTGTAAAATTAATGAAAATGTTTCACATGTTGGTGTTGATTTTTCCAGCAGCATTTAACTAATTAAATTAAAACAGTGATAATTTTTTTCCTGTTTTCTAAATAGACCTGAGTTAATGAAAACATATCCTTGAAAATAGAGAGATGCAGAAGTTTTTGGGTGTTTTTCACAAAAGACAATTTACACACAATTTAATTGCTGTGAAAAAAAAGAAAAGGCAAAAAGAGGAAATCATGCTTTGAATCTTCATTGCTTCAGGAAAAATTTAGTAATATATTGTATGCCTGCTTAAGTTGGCTGAAAATATTTTTACTGCAGATTCACAGTTTTGTATTTTATAACTTTGAAATTAAACAAAGGCTCCCTCTCTTGATGAGCTGCACCTTTTGAAAACAATTTGGTTTGTAGCCAAAATGTAAATGCAAGGGCAGAATTTTTCAGGGGGGACATTCTTTCACTGCTATTCCTGTTGAAACAAAAAGAAAAATGCCCTTGAAAATCTCAACTGCTGGCTTCACTAAAAATATATAATTTCACCACTGACCTGCCAGGGGATGGTTAATTTAGTGTAATTTATGCACAGAAAAAAATCCCTTGCTAGTGCTATGAGGTGGAGGGGCTATCAGCCAGGTTGTGATAGTAGTTATGTGGAAAAAGACACCTTTAACCTGCATAGCTGAAGTAATCTCCTTGAACTTTAGCAACCCCCGTTTATATTACCTTGGGAAAACATACTAAGGACATTTAATTTCTTAATTCCCATACAAGCTGTCCTCAGTCTGCCCTTTACTATTCCTTAAATTCTGTGATGTTAGGGAAATCTATTTAAATAAAAATAATGAATCCTGGTTGATACTTTGAGGTTGCTTTTCTGAAAATGGTGGCAACTGTGGAATGCATCTGTCTCTACCTTACTGATAAAGCTGCTACTGTGGTAACAGTGAAGAGGCTATTTGATCTCTGTGACTGAACCCTGAATAAACAATTTATACGTTCAGAAAGTTGATGGCTGCTGGAATATGATTCATCAATCTTCTCTGCAGGTGCCTTCAAGTATAACAATTATTGAACTTGGACAGGAAAGAAAGTAAAAGATGGGTTTAAAAATTTTCAGATGGATGCAATTAAGGAACAGAAGTTGGTTCTCTGAGTGGAGAGAGGAAAACCTGTGCAATATTTTGCCACTGGAGAATTTGTTTTGCTGCAGGTTTGTTCACTGTTAAAGGAAGCAAGCTAATCTGAAAATACTAATTTAAAATAATTTAAAATTAAAATCATCATTAAAATAATAATTTAAAAAATAAAATTCAGTCTACAGTATCCTGGGCAAAGAATTCTCCAGACTGGTATTGAAACTCATGCAGGAGAATGCATTAATCCTCTGCTTTTGGATCTTATCTACATAGACTATTCTTAAAATTCGGGCAAGGTGTGCAGATGCACTCACTGCATTTGAATATCTAAAGTGTATATTGAAGGTCATCTACATAGCTAGAACAGAGGGCACCAAGAAAACTGGTGTTTTGGAAGCCAGCACTGCTGCTGGGGGCTTCATTGGACTGCAGAATTTCAGCTGAAAACTGAGTCAAGTGATGTGGTAGCATTTTTCTGTTTGAACACTAATCCTAAAAAGGATAATTTCCCAAATTTAGGCCACAAAGAGAAATCACTGAATTTTCCTTCAGCAAACAATTTACATTCATGAAAAAGCTTGCTGATGTCAGCACAGTTATGCAGGCATGTACTGGCTGCACATTTTCTTTGAAAGACTCCTAGGAATTGGCACTTCCTAAATCTGTGGCTGTTCTAGAAGGCATCCACATGGCTGCTGAGAAGGGTTAAAGTCACAAGGAAAATTTATAAGGCAGTGTATATGCAGACACTTGAATTAAGACCACGGTGATCCTCACTGTAATATTTAGTGTCTGCTCAATGGCACGTAGAGCAGTGAGTTTTGAGCAACTTTAGGAGTCAGAAACATATGTTTTCTGAAGAAATACAGATTCCTGAAAGATTTCTTGCTAGATTTCAGGATAAGCAAAAACTCTGTGATGATGCATTCTGATTTTCTTTATTACTGGGGCCAGAATTTCATTGAGGAGTGCCTGCAATACATGTAGCTGTATTTGATTGAGCTAGCTAAAGAATATGAAGATAAATTGGGGCAGATAATTTATTTTCTCCCTTCATAGAGTTCAAAAATAGGTTTTTCAAAAAAGCAATTGTGCATCCTTCAATTATTGAGACTGGTGTAGTCAAGCCTTTTAATGAACAAATTTTGTAGAATTTAGGGTCTCTGAAGTGCAAAGCCACAACAGAGTGTGGCTCTTAATGTGCCATATGAGCATTATGTTGCTGGCTTTCTCTGTCAAAGTTGGCATGTATCAGAATGCAATAAAAGAAAAACTATTTCATTCAAAATTAAATGGCCACATCCAATTAAAAAAAAGACTGAAGTCTGAAACTGTAAAATCCATTGAAAGTTCCTTTCTGTTTTAGAGGAAATGTACCAATTGCTAATGGAAGTGTTACTCTAAGTGATTGGCTACTAGTTAACTATTATGTGTTCTAGCAGGATTTGTGGATGGATTTTTTTTGTTGTTGTTGTTCCTCCTCCTCAGAAGATTTGGGGGAAAGAACAGAAAACTACTGAAAAGATTTCCTTAGTCTTTTATCTTTTGAATCTGCGTCATACTAACAAAAAGATGTTTTGAAGTCTTTAACCATTAATTGACTAACTGGTTTTCTTTGGACATAAAACTTGTCAAGGCCTTGATTGTTGTGAATCCATGGTGATAGATTCTGGCTGACTGCCTAAGTACAAGGTCTCTGAACACTAGGATAACACTTTCTGAAACAGTTGGGGCTTATCCTCCATAATGCCATTTAAACAAACTTAATTGACTAAAACTTTCACTTTTGTGCATTCTGTATGAGGTACTATTTGCAAGAAGAGGCCTTTTAGGAAAAGACCCTAAGTGACAAAATCTGACCTCTACCTAGCTTGAGATTTCTCAATTCTTGTTTATTTACACAAAATAAACGAATATGAACTGCCTTTAAAATTCACTATAAGAAGAAAGTCTCTTATATACCATAATTTTTCTCTAGTGAATAACCTTAGAATGAGTCCAAACAGACTCTATGAACAGCATAAAATTCACACACTTCTGCAGTAAGACTAATCATTATCTTCAGATAAGTGCCTATATATGTCAGTCTATCCATCTCTTAGGCTTGTTCTATATGAAATTAATAAAAGTTTTAGACAAAGCTAAGACCTGCCTTTTTTTCTTCTTCTTCTTTTTTTTTTTTTTTCTTTTTTCTTTTTT